>KK351235.1:100971-112595 GCA_000671755.1 Glossina brevipalpis
GAGAGATAGAGAGATAGAGAGATAGAGATATAGAGAGAGAGAGAGAGAGGTGGGTGGAGAGAGAAAAGAAATAATAAAATTAAATTCACACAAAGTTTTTAAGCGAAACTTGAGTAAAATAAAGGATATAACAGACGGATAAGTAAAAGCTTGTAAGTAAATCAACCTCGCTAACGCCTTCAGTCCAAAATATATATTTTATGTTCTTCGCTATATACGTTTCTAAGTGTCGCAAACGTTATACAATTTTAATATACCTGCGTTTTGAATGTACCAGCGAATATGTAAATATAATAAATTCAAATATTTTGAAATTATAAGTTCCCCTTCATTTTATTATTAAATGCTAAGGGTTATCGTTGTTAAAAGAAATGTTGTTTCTATTGCAAACAATTTGTTATTTTTCAAAAATTCTTCTATTTATTATGTTATTTACTTTGATTTATGTTTACAAATATTTGTTGCTTACAAGAATAGACACATCATTACGCTTAAGTTATTAGTTGCGAATGATTGTGTACATCTCACTACGTTGCTACACATATTAACCCCCTGCACCACAAAAATGTAGTTACAAGTTTCTTCGTTGTTATATTAATATATTGCTTTTGTTTCTTTGTCCGTGGTGGTGTTTCTAAATAGTTTCGAAAATATGTACAGAAACAAATAGTTAAATAAAAAAACATCTTTCTCTACAAACCATGTAAACGACGCAAAAACACCATTATCCAAACAAAAAGAAAATAAATAAAAAAAAAAATCCGCTTCATATGCACTTTGATTGCTTGATTACGTTACAGTTACGTTAATCGTCGTAGGGTTGCCACTACACACCTGTTAACAAATATTCAACTTTTAGTTAATGTTTTATGTTATGATTTGATATGAATACCGATCCTTCGTAACTTGTAATCCAATCTCCTCTTATTATTCTGACGAAGTTAATGATTGATTTGTATTTAGGAAAGTACGGAACGGAACGTTTTCTTACGTACTAGTTATTATGGCAAAAGATTGAAAATAAGTGTCACGCGCTTATAATCTCAATAGAGAGAAGCCTGTAAGTTATCATCCATAGCATTTAAGGAAGTTATTTATTTATTAAAATTTTATCAGGAACATCTAAAATTTTAAATTGAATTTTCAAAGAACAACTTACTTTTTAAAAGGTCTTAATGGTATCGCTCGTCTAACTGACTTAGTGTAAATTAAAAGAAAAGATTCGGCCGCATTTGACTTGTCTTGCCTTAAATTATTACAGATTCTGCTTAAAAAATCCCCTTTCAAAATTTTTCTGTGCTGTTCTCGTTTAAATCGAATTTTTTTCAAATTTTTTCATTTACTTCTAAAGGATGTGATGTGCAAGGTACACTCCAATAGGGACAAAAATTTTCTTACCTTCTTTGCATTTCACGATTATAACATTACAAGCATGTGTTTGCTTCTGGATAAGTAATTACGGTCGTTATACTAAAATGAATTATTTTCTTATTAAGATTCTAATGAATACAACGATCTCGTGTCTTGCCTAAAAGCACATCTTTGCTACACTAATTATTATTGTTAGCAATTGTTATAAAGTCAGTAAAGTTGTTATCGCAATTAGCACTGAAGGAAGAATAGCACAAAATTCATCTTTGACGAAATGTTTGCAGCATTTAGCAAGAAACTTTAACTTACACTTGATCAGTATCCAGGTTCCAAAATCGAGTTAGATGTGTCTACATGTCCCTATATCTGTCTGTGTGCTATCTGTCTAAGGTAAACATTCCCGCGGTCACTATTATATTCTAGTTTAGAAAAGAAAAACCTTAGACAGAGGCTCGTATCAAAATAGATTGAAATCTTAACATAAATTGAAAACGCTATGATTTTTAAAAACAAGAAAGAAGACTGTTCTCGTTAATCAAGCTGCGATATTTAAAATAGTGCTTGTAGAAAAGTATGAAAAATCGGTCACAGAATATTGTAGAGCAAAGGATTTCAATTTTTTTGTTTCTTTATTTTTTTAAAATAAAAAATGGTGAGTGTAAGAAATTCGTCTATAGCCGAATGTAATTTTTTGTTGTTGTTATATTTTCCCTCCTTCAAATTCGTTTCATATTTCCATGACGAAATGTAAGAAACTTAGTAGATTGGTAAAGTTTTAACGTTTACTTATGACAATCTTTTTGAAAGCTTAATATAAGGGATTTTCTTCTCTGATTAAAAATTGGAAACTTTAGTGGACCAATAAGCACGTACTTATCACTTATAAACATCCCTTACACACATTAATGTTTCCTAAACCCATTTCTTATATATACGTAAATGAGTTATAGTGTATGGCTTGTTATAAAGGGACAAGATGTTAGGCAAAGCAATGTAAATGTAAATTATAAGTTAATATGATAAAATATGCGTTAAATAAAAGAAAAACCTTTGACAATACTAATCGATAGATGAATTTCAAGAAAATATTTTTATTATTAAAATTTTTCATTAATGATGCATGCAGTGAATCGCGTTTCTTAGAATTTACTTTCCTAATGACATACATAAATACGTTCATTTCGATCCACAATGTTTTCAGGCACTTCAGTTGACACAAATTGCTAATCAATTAAGAAAACCTTCATTGAACGTAATTTACTCAAAAATCATAGAAACGATGTTTACCTTGACTCGCGTTATTGAAGTAAAAAGGAGGGCGTGCTGAGTAGAGGAGGAATCTATTAAGGTAGGAAATTGAGTGCTTCAATTTTCTATTTATGTATGAATGAAATGCAATTATTACAAAAGGAAAGAAATGTGCAAAATTTTCAATTTGAAATTATTTTTCATTAAAAATATTAAAAAAAAATTTTTAAAACGTTACAGATATTTCTTAGGTAAATTGTTTGCTTTTATACGATGATAGAAGAGGATTTATTTTATAGTTAATGTCATATTTCTTACTTCCAGAGTATCAAAGAGCTAACAACAATATTATTTTGGATGATCAAAGTTGCTTTTTGGTTCTTGCATCATGATAGAAAATTAGAAACGAGGCAATCGATAAATGATTAATGGTAATGATATCCTTGATGTTAGTCTTAATTTTAAAATTTTAAAAACTATGATGACAAATCTATGGATGTTATAGCTAAGTGCTTACGATAATTCCAATTGTTAATTGTAACGCTAATGTTAATGCGTATTAAAAAGAATGGCAAATGAACGTACGGCATATGTATGATGATAGCTGCATGATAATAGCTGCATAATCCATTTCAGCTAACAAAAACCATTTACACAATTTAGTACATCTGAGAAGTATGACAGGATTGTATAGCACTAAGCAAAAAAGGAAATGTTTTTAAAGCATTAAGAGATAACACCCCAAATAAATGAAAACAATACAGTCGCCCGATACCAAACATGAAACAACTTGTAACACTTTGCTTCTTCACTTATAAAAATTATGAACATATTATAGTGTTGTCAAAAAAATCGACCTATATGGTCCAAATTCGGTGCAGATAATTTTTGTGTCCAAGTAGTATCACACACACACCATTTCTGTCATATAAAAACTTTCTTCTCATGAGAACCTTATACGGAATAAAGCCCAAACAGTACGCACATTGCATTAAAAATATGACTTTTTACCGTATAAAGAGGCTTACTTGTCTTAAGAATGGCTATACGGGAGAAAGTATAGTAACTACTCCCATCCTATATGCAAATTTTCCAGATTTATTTTATATATATATATATACTAAAATATTAGTTTCTACAAATTTTTATTACATGGAAGCTGTTTTCCAATATTACATTACGTGGGGTGTGATTATAAAAATGGTCCGGCCGAATCTATTTTCAATATCGTTCGTCCTTGAGCTAAACTAAATTTCGTTGACATATTTCAAAAATTGCCACCTATGGGTTGACTACAGGATTACATGGACAGACATCGGATAAAGAGACAGACAATATAAATAGAAAGACAGGCACAAGAAATGAGCTTAAAACGATTCAGAAAATGAATAGATTGATATGTAGCAAAAGACTAATCTATCTAAAGCTCTTCTGGATGTTACATACATTCGTACAAATTTAGGTAAAAAAAAATTAATTTTAACAAGGACATTGCATTTGAGGAATTTAGTAAGCATATATTTAAGTACTAAAAGAGAAATTGTTTTTGAAAAGGTTTTGTAGTCATAAAATCAAGCAAAATGATCTCTTGAAAATTTCAAAATTTATATCGCATAAAATCGTTGGATTTGAAAATTCACACTTGTCATGGGTTCAAGTCTTTTTTACAAAAGTTCAAAATGAGTAAAAAATTTGAAATGCCAACACACGTGCATTACGCGCTATGCTTTATCAGCTCCATTGCTTGAAAGCAAAAAGCGTGCTATGAGTTTATTTAGTCTATTTACAAAAGCAAAATATTAAAAAAAACTTCTCAATTTAGATTAAAAATTGACTTAAAAAGTTAATCGAAACTGTTTACAACTGCATATATTTAATTACTTGGCTCTAACCTTTCACGGCATTCATTTAAAAGCATTTCTTAAAATCTACGTCCTCTTTTTATATCCAGAATAACAGAATAAATAATATTCATATTAAAAACATTTTTCAAAGAAAAGAAAAAATATATGTAAGATTACGTTGGTTTTACGTCACTCAACTCGTACCACAATCGTGAACATTTCATGCATAATAAAATTCTATTCCAAATTCATTTTTCCTCGATTTATGTTGATTAATAATAAGAAACGACATGAGTGTTTGGATAACGAATTCTGTGCACTTGTCAAAAGATGAATTATATAGATCTAGTATCTATAGACATTAAATTATTCGATAAAATATTTTGATATGCATTAGTATTGCATTCTTTCGACTTCTTGTCTTTTTCCCGAAAATTCACTCGAAATCCCATCAATCAAAAACTAAGTTTAAGGTTTTTAATGCAATCTTAAGAACATCAAAAATGGAGCTAAATTCTTTCGAAATTGTTTTCATGTGAATATTAAAACTCTTGTGCTTCATAGGAACACTTCGTAATGCAAAGACAATGACAAACTAAATATACTGTAGCATTCAATAGCGAATGTATCCCACATAGCCAGCACCTTTTAGTCACAATCATTTCGAAGAAACAACTTCAATCATAAATTCATATTGAAAATGAAGTTTGCTTGAAATAACGGTAGTAATATTTAAAAAAAAAAAAATTGCGATTCTGATGAACTAGATATTTTCTACTGTTTGAGAGGACCGCTTTCGGCTTTTCCGCAAGTACGTTATTATCTCCCTTTTGTCAGCTTTTATTAGAGTAACGATGATTATAGGAAAGCAATCACTGAAGAGTGCTTCAGTGAGGATATATGAAAAATTAAAAATTTTAGACAAAATTCATATTATTTTAGGAAAGTGGCAATCTTCTAACGAGTCCTATTAAAGCTTGAAGTTTTGTTGATCATATTTGATTTTTTTTTTTTTTTTTTTTTTGGGCATGCAATCTTAAGATTCTCATCACACGTGGAGCTAAATTCATTCGGAATTGTTTTCATGTGAATATTAAAACTCTTGTGCTTCATAGGAACACTTCGTAATGCAAAGACAATGATGCACTTAATATACTGTATCATTCAATAGCAGATGTAAACGTCTTGTATCATAATACATAGCCAGTACCTTTTAGTCACAATCATTTCATCATTTCGAAGAAACAACGTCAAGCTGTGTATAAAGAGAACATTTTACTTATGTGCATAAATTCATAGTGAAAAAGAAGTTCGCTTGAAATACACGGTAGTAATAATTATAAAAAAAAAAAATCGCGATTCTGCTCAACTATTTATTTTATTCTGTTTGAGAGGTCAACTTTCGACTTTTCTGCAAGTGCTTTATTATCTCCCTCTTATCCGCTATTATTAGAGTAACGTTGACTGTAGGAAAGAAATCAGTCAAGAGACATTTTTTGAAGTTGTACGGAAAATTATAAATTTTAGACAAAATTCATATTACTTTGGGAAAGTGCCAACCTTTTTAAATGATTCTTGTTAAAATTTGAAGTTTTGTCAATCGTATGTTTTTTTTTGGGAGCGCTACTTACGTTGCTTCCAAAATAACGGCAAAAGTCGGGTTTTATATTTTCATTAAACATTGCTTTTGATAGGAAAAAATACCGTTCAAATTCAACGCTAGCTTGAAATAAATGTGGTAGCAACTCTTTTCAGAGTGCCCCAGTTATAACAGAAAACATGAAAAAAGTTCTAAAAATTATTTTCAATATCGTGTTCATTATTTTCTAGAAAAATTTGGGTACGAGGCAGGTCTTTTCAAAAGGTACCGCATGCACCGTGCCACAAGTCCATAGATGCAGTGCCTACATGGCACGGATTAAAGCTCAAGTTATAGTCTTATCAACCCTATTGTTCAAATCTGCCCATAGCTATAAACATCAAAAAATACTTTAGAAGAAAAGATTGGGCTTAAATGATGAGATCATTGCGAAAACTGAAGAGTGTTATGAATGTATTGTCAAATCTCTCGATAGAGAACGCATTCAACTGATTTTATTTTAAAAAAAAGTCGAAAAAAAATTAAAATATCGAAGGAAAATATTTCTTATTAATCCCGAGAATTATTCATCGATATATATACTGTTATTGGAAGGATTATACAGCGATGCGAAATTTAGATTATGATGTTAAAGCGTTCTATGCCTCGAAAATATAGGAATCGATTACGAATATCGATTACAACGCACTTCCAGTCTTTTAACTATAAAAATTAAAAATAACTCCTTGGACGAAAGTAGAATGAGCTAAAACTATCAGCTCAGATTTTTATATAATATTTATCTTCAATACTTTCATTTCTTAATATGTTGAATAAGATTATAATGAGTTTCTTTAGAGAGGGAAAAATGAAGTTAGAAAATCTGAAGAAGGGCACACGAAGGGAGGAAGTACTGTAGAATCAACGGACAAACTCACAAAATAATGCCGGACAGACACATTTCGCAGACGAAAGGTCACTAAAGGGATATTGCAGATGAAGACGTCGCATAGAGCGGGCAGAATTTCTCGATTTTCCTTTTTTTTTATTTTTTTTGCTTATAAATTTTTTTAAAGTGACATGAGCTAAAATCGCCCAAATTCTGACATTTCAACCATTAAAACGTTTTTTCGATGATTACATTTTTAATTTGAATTAATACTCACCGATCAAAGCTTTGACATCAAAATCCATCCCATCTCAGAGGATTTGGCATAGAAAAGTAACTGGGACTGGCGAATTAATAGGACGGCAGAAATATGACTGACTGCCTTTCTTTCACAAATAAAATACAAGACAAACTTAAGAAGAAGAAGAAGAAAATCAAACGAAAAAATCAGTAATAGAAAATTTAAAAGAATGCTGGAATAAATCTTACATAAAAAAAAAATTTAGTTTATAATTTATAACGCATAGCGAAGAAGTAAATTTTCCCATAAAATAAAATAAACACGGAAGGTGGCTTAAAAATAATACTGAAGTGTACGGAGCGCAAGGTTGTCAAATAATATAAGACTTGAAACGAATGTCATACAAATATTGTGTTCATCAATTAGCTTAATTAATTTCGACACATTCGACACATAGAGCTTAAAAGAGAGGAAGAAGAAATCTACTAACAAAACAAACAAAAAACGCTTAATACTGATAAAGTGCAATGATAAACAGAAGAGGGAAAGAGATGTTACGATAGGGATAGCAAACGTAAGGACTAACATCATTATGAGAAAGAGCGCAAAACCTAATGAACATGAAATGAAAAACGGGTGAACGTAATTACATGTCGAAAATACACGCGTCTAAAAGGATATCATTGAAAGAATAATGAAAAATCTACAAAAAATTGTTTTCCTTTACATGTCACTACCATAAGCTTGCACTTGTTGACAGTGCCAGAATTCGAATGTAAATACGATCCCATTCCTGTGATAAGCAATGAATCAAAAATGGGTAAATGAGCAGTTATATGCGACTCTATTAATACCTACTTACTTACTACTAGCTATCGGATTTCAAAATAGAGTTCGTCTATATAAAAATCCATTCATTTAAGACCAACAATCATATATCGTATCGTACGTTTCGCATATTGTATATCACATTATAATATATTTTTCTTATGTTTTCAATAAATTTTGTTAAACTGAGCAAACAATTATCACAAGTCTCTTTTGAAGTACTAGACCACAATTTTTTTCGCATATTATTCTCACATGTGACTTGCTTTCCATCGTGCGTTATCAGTTCCTTCAAAAATGATTCGATTTCCCTTTGTTTCAACAGCAATTCTTAGCTCTTGTTGTTAATAAAAAAATAATTTACTAAAACCATTTATTTAAATTATTACTTATATATTTAAATAGAAGAATTTCGCGAAAACGCTTTCGAACGGATAAAGAAATAACAAATAATTTTAATAAATAAAAAAATTATATGTCGCTGTGCAGAATCATCTATATCCACTATCTATCATCTTAGAAGAAATTAAAAAAATTACATTTAGATAGGGGGCATGGCAGACTTTTCCTATTTCTTTTTTGTAATTCCGTGAAAATTTTTATTGTGTAGTCTATAAGTAGTGAGGAAAACACCCCGAAAGCAGAGATATTTTCAACCTATTTTATGCTGTAGGCATGGCTTGTAACCGATTTAACCCATTGCAAGAACATCCAATAACAATGTTTACCACAAGCGGATACACAGACAGACGTATATCATTAAATCGATACTAAATTTGATACTGATCAAAAATATATCAAGAATATATAACTGATAAGGTCTCTGAATTTACTTTCTGAATGTTGCAAACAAAATGAAAAAATGAGTATATTCGGTGCTGAGTTTACGGTCGCTTAATGTAATAGGTTGGGGAGAATGTTCTGCTGTATTTTATTACCTCGAAAGTGATTTTACCTTTCAGATCAAAACCAGGTGCGAAAGCAAAGAGACGAGCTTTAAACATCTGGAAATTTTCGTAGAAGGATTTACACATATAATATTTATTAAGCCTTTGCACATTGGAAAATCTTTACACGAACCTACTCTACAATACATGGCAGGAATTTTGAGTGTATTGACGGCCCATGAAGATAAAGAGTATCTAATGACTGACCAGGAGATCATTAAGAAGACTGCATGTAGTATCTTCATCAATTAGTTGTGAAGTACAAAGTGAATAAGATGCCTGTGGATAAACTGCATTTAAGAAATTGTATTTGACAGCAACACTTTCTTCATAAAAATGTACGTGGCACGTTGAAAATGAATTTTTAAAAGTTCGGACTTGCTATAGAAGGTCTGCCAACTATCGTTTCAGCAATTTCACGCCCTCTCTTTCTAGACGACCGTACAAAATACAAATTCGCCAAATTATAATTAACAAGCAATGTGAGAATAAACGAAAATTAATGCAAATTTAAACGATAACAAATGTCACAGAAACTATATGTTTGCAAATGATTCTAAATTTTGTTTAATTTGAAGATAGTTATCGTGTGTGTTGGATATAGATAAATATTCTCAACATTTATGCAAAGTACTTGAGTGAATTTGAAAATCATTAACAACGAACACAGATTCTATTCTAAAATTTAATTATTTATAAACTCTGTTTTATTTTTAACAAAACTTTTGGTTTTTTCCTTTGGCTTAGTAGGTGAATAATTGACTTTAAAAAAAGAAATGGAGCAGATGCCGAATTTTTAAACACTCATCACATATGTTCCCATTTTTCTAAAATTTCATACGATTTTTTTTTTTTCGTCTATAAGTCTTGGCATTCCAATATTCGGATCAACTTAACTTCATATATTTTGAATCCATATAAAAAATAAAACTAAATCGTAGAATTAACTAAATTTCCGCTGTTTTTTTTTGTTCAAAGAGAAATTGAAAACACTTCAAGAGAAATACAAAAAAGATTTATTCAAGATATGGTCCATCACTAGAGACAATTTTTCCCTACTTTAGATAGGTTAGGACTTACTTGCGCGGGAGATTACAGCCATTTTGAGGCTAAGCGCAAAGCGACTTATTTTCTTATTATTGTTTTAGGAATGGAACTCCTGCTCAAATAGACAATAATTCAATATGCGAATATTATATTTTCTATGAATTCTATAATGGTTTAAATGGGTTAAATATATACACAAACGGAAACGAAGCAGTATTTTAGCTTTTTCTTTATAACTATCTTAATATTATCAATCAAGATGCAGTACAAACTTTTCAAATTATTGAAGTTTAATATGAAATGTTTTCAGACAATAATTCAAATCAGCATTTTAGCATCGCTGACCTCAATGATGTAGAAGAGTTTTTGATGTCAATCTCAGGAAATAAGCATGAAGTACTCTGTCGAAAGCGGACATACGTTGTTCTAAAATTGTTTACTTTCTTCGAACTAATGATTTATTTTGCTTTCTCTTGTGTTTTAAAAAAAAAAAAACTTGTGGCCTACAGCAATAGAAAAAGCCAAGAAAGAGTTTGTGAATGTTAATCATGCTAAAGCATAGAGATATGTTTAGTTTACAGAGAGCGCGTACTCAGTTTGAAGTTTCCAAGATAAAAGAATATTTTTGCTTAAATTAAAAAATTTATACAAAATACAAAAACATGATTTTGCTGAGTTCTCTCTAAAGAATTGTAAACTTTTTATCCGAAATGTATTTGAAACGTTTCTAAGTTAATAACATCTAAATAGATATGTTACAAATATTATGAAGTAAATATATTTTTCACCATTTTTACGTGGCGAATCGACTAAGTCAGGCGTATGTCGATTTGTTCTCTTCTCTGATAACGATAGCTGAGTCGCTTTTTTGTGTTCATAAAACATATAAATTTTATATTTTAAATTATATGAGAAGACACCTCTTACGAAGGAAATTTTTCTGCTTACCAAAGGCTACGTAACGTTTTAGAAATTTCATCGTAGACTTTATGAAGTATATGTATTCCTGATTAGTCTAAACGGCGAATTTAACTTGGATGTACGAGTAGATTTGCTTTATCTCTCAAGAGTTATTGAAGAATCACGATTACGATCCGAAGTTTTTGCTTAGAAAAAGAAATTTGACTTCAAATTTTTTCTTAACATGCTCGACTTATATTCAAAATAACTTTAAAAAAATCCAACATTTTATTCTAAAATTTAAAGTTGAATTTTCAATTTTTTTTCCATAAAACTTCTTCTTCTTCTTCTTCTTCTTAAAGTATTCAGCAGGTAATTTGTTGTGCTGTCATAACTAAAGAAAAGGCTCAGTACGAACACGAAGTACTTTGTCTGAGACTTCGTAAAATCAATCTTTAGTTCAGTATGAGTGTTATGTCTTCTTCTTCACACATTTAACTGTATATAATTGGATCGTTAAATTATTGTATTGTAGTTATTTATAATGGGGGTTTTTGTTAAAATTTTTTTTTTTCAATAAAACCTTATTATTATGTGAGAACGCAAAAAATACTTCATAAATAATTTAACGTAATGTAACGTAAATAATGTCATTTAGTTCGTGTAACTTCCTATGACGTGCTGCTATATCACACAAAACGTGTTTTGAAATATTATATATATATAATAT
>KK351235.1:112960-133377 GCA_000671755.1 Glossina brevipalpis
AAACTTCTTGTTGTTACAAATGAATGCATTGGTTTAAGAATTCCAACATTTGTTTAGTTTTTCTTCAAATTGACTTTAACAAAATCTGGAACGCAACAATGTAAGCACTTAGACAGTCAATGAGCTTCTTAGAGAGAGAGAGAGAGAGAGAGAAAAAGAGATCAGCTTAAGTATTTATTTTTTCTTTTTTCTTCTTTATAAAAAAAAAGTTACGAAAACAATTCGACATTTGTGCGTTATTTACATAAAACTTGAACTACACAATGTTACACATAGGAAAACATTTTAAATGATAGCTTGTAGAAGAACATCAAAGAATAAAATTTATAATAAAAATAAAGGAAAACTGTTCGTTCATTTCAATTTTCAATTGTCGAATTGAGTTTTTATCGTTACTAAACTTATGAAACCCCAATTAAGCAATTAAATATTTTTTGTAATTTTTAATTAATATTCAAATTTCCAGGGAAATGGCCCTAAAGGCCGGTTTCATTGAATAAATTTAGATATTTTGTTAGTGATTTATTAATATTATTATTAAATTTTATAAAAAAAAATATTTTAATTTATATTAGAATAGTTTTGTCTCAACTTTTTATAGAGAAGAAGTTTTAGCAAAATCGATGCGTGTTTATAATTATTTTTTTACACATCATCTGTTTTGATACAATTCTTAAATATTAATTTATATTTTCGACTATCTGAACAAGGCACAAAGGATCATACAAATCAGTATATAGCTGTATATAAATTTATATAGTAGTATATGGCTGTATATAACATCAATACATTGCACCGTGTTACAAGTCCACCATAGCAATGGGAAAATGGCAGAAAAAAAATAGTGATCCTAGGAACTTATTGAGTAGGTTCTTAACTTATATAACAAGTCTGATGTAATTGATGGAATAATTAGTAGTGTTATCGCAAAATTTTTCAATACAATTTTTTTATTCATATATATAGATATATATATATAAATATATATATAGAATTTAATAAGATGACGATTATTGAACATCCATCCTAATGTAGTTTCCATAACTATTTTCATTTGCAATGTCCAGAAGGAAATTTCAGAGACCCCACAAAGTATGTATATTCTTGATCAGCATCAAATTTAAATCGATTTAAGTACGTCCCTATGTCCGTCTGCCCGTCTGTGTAATGTTTGTGGTAAACATTCTCCTGGCTGAAAAAATAAAGGTATCGACTTGAAATTTGGTAGGAACATTGAAAGTTTTAGTTCAGTAAAGGACCGAAAAAGGGGTCAATCGGTCAAACGACCGAAACGGCAGTACAATGAAAACTATGACCAGTTTCGCTTTTAAAAGCAAAAAAAGAAAAAAAAATGGAGTCGCTGACTACTCAAACTTCAATAGACGCAACAACCTGAAAAACCTGCGTAAAAAATGTAAGAAATCGGCCATCACCGCCCAAGCTTATATACCATCGAAATTTCATTTTTTTTTTATTATTAAATTGTGTAACATCTAAAAGGAAGGTTCTGAATTAGAAAAAAAATTTATCTGTTAGGGTTTTTTCTTGTCTTGTTCTTATAAAGTTTTAAAAGTAATTCTAGAAAAGAAAAAAAAGGAGAATTCGACCACTTTTCGAAAAAATCAAATTATTTTATTTAAAATTTGTATGTCATATATGGAAGCAAAATTAAAATATTTTTATGGTAATCAAAATTGGATTAGAAATATTTCTCAGATTAGACCTTTTGGAGATATAGTTTATTGAGTTATTATTATAATTACATTCCCTTGCAGATAATATTTTGTTATCGATTTCCATAACTCCATCGATTCATTTGTAAATTTACTGCAACGTTTCGTCGTCATTTATTCTATACTGAATGGAACTTTGCCGGAGAATATCCATTTGGAAACTGATATGTATTTCTTGTTTCTTACTCTAAACTTAATTTATTTTATGATATATTTCTTTTAAAAATATTTCCGTTCATATATCGAAATATATGCAAAAATTATTTACAATTCTTTTTTTTTGTTGTTTTCTCTTCTTCGATTTCAATTTTCAAATCGTGTATAACTTCAGTAATTCTTACGCGGACTAATGATTTCTGACTCTCTGTAAAATTTTTTATTGTAGGAGCTAAACCAAGAAGAAATTTCTCACATGAGTTGCTTGATTCCGCATTATCTATGCTTTCATCTGATGAAACATCTTTAAAATCGCATGAGGCGAAAGATATGCTACTCTTGACTTTAGGAATATCCTTGGGGCGGGCTCGGTTTTTCTTTTCTCCTCCCAAGTAACATCTTGATGGGGTGCAATCTGGAATGCTTTGTGTAGATTTATCTGAGAGTCTTTTCTTTTCTTTCTCTTTCTCTTTCTCTTTCTCTTTTTCTTTCTGTCTCTCTTTTTCTCTCTCTCTCTCTTTCTCTCTCTCTCTCTCTTTCTCTTTCTCTTTCTCTCTCTCTTTTTCTTTCTGGTTCGCTTTCTCTTCCTGTGTTACAGAGCAATCTTTGTAATCGCTTTGTGTAGCTTTGTCTGAAACAGTTCTTGGCGGCAGACTTTCCTTGCTTCCTTCATCTTTTTTCTTCTCTCTCTTTTTAAAGTCGCATGGTACAGGAAAATTTCTGCATTCGGACATGATGTTAGAAATAGACTAAGTATGACTTGTGCTTCCGCTACCAACAGCGATCTTAAGATTATTTTCACGTAAAGAAATTTTTCATGGCAGTTAAGACTTTTGTATTATGAAACTCTTAAGAGATTTTCCTTAAAACTTATTACTTCAAAGACGAAAATGGTAACAACTATACCATTACTGCAGTCCGATGGCGGGAATTACTTTAGGGATCTTTTCGATTTTCTTTTCATTTAAAATTTTTTTTATTTCAATTTTCGAATTATTTTTTTTTTTTTTTGGTTTATAGAAAATTTTCGAATTAGTCACTACATGATTTTTTTCTGTGTTTTTTTCTGATTTTTTTTTTGTAAACTAAAAACAAAAGTTTTGTTCAGCTTGTTTGTCTCTCAACTTCTTGAGCAAGAAGCAGACTAATAATAATAAATTGAAAATTAGATTTGAGACGAATTTTCAATATCTATCATCTTAAGTACTATTATCATTTTAAGGAATTGCATAGTTTTCCACGTGAAAAGGCTAATTTTCTTTTTAATTTCACTTTAATATAATAAAAGAATTATTGTACTCAAGTTTTTAAGCGTAAGCAACAATGTTCCATAAAATTCCAAATAAAGAATTTCAAAATCTTTGGTCTTAAACTGCGGTTTTCGGAGATCGTTTATGCTCACGGTGAAGAAGGTAAATCGTAATAGAGAAAAGGACTTGGAAAAAATTGTAAAAAAAAAGAGTCCCTTGTTCAGGCGTGTTGTTCGTTCTTTTCTAGAAGAAAATTTGCAATTCATAGCCTGCGTTTGTGTGAAATAAGTTCGCTCACCAACTTAAAAAATAGAATTTTAAGGAAAGGTTTTCTCACAATCTCTCTCTGCTAGTAAACTAAATCCTTGAGAAATGTCCGTGAAATGTTAAACTAAAAACAAAAATACAATTCCAATCAGAAGTGAGCCATTATGTGTTAACGAAACTTTGACAAAACTACCTAACTCTGCTTCAACTTTAACAGAAAAAAAAAATCGAATTCGGACAATGTCAGTTCACGTTTCGGGGCGAACTTTGAAAAACGAAGCTCTTATGACTGATATAGTTGACATAAGACCAAGTTCTGTGGTATTTAAGATAATTGGAGTTGTGTTCTATTATAATGTTCAAACGCTTTTTTTTAATTCCCAGAGAGATTTGCCTCAAATCGCTGAATATATTGTTAAGAAAACTAAGCTTTATTAAAACATATACAGCCGCTTCAGAAGCAGAATGATGTGAATTTCCTCTTTGTTTCATTCACACAAACAAAATTATTTAAAGTTGAATAAACTCGATTCTTTTAAGTACTAATCACTATCAAATACTTTATTTTCCACTATAAAAAAATTTAATTAATAAAATGATTTCTTGTCTTGTATTTACTCTTCTTCAATTTGCATCTCACGTATAATTTCGGCAATTTTTGGGCGTGCTTTCAACTTCTGGCTGTGGGTAAGACTTTCTATTACAGGAGCAAAACTAAGTAGAAATTGTTCAACTGGCAACGGAAGAGAGAGAATTTATGATGTCTTCTGATGTTGTTAAATCTTTGAAGTTGCCTGATGAAAGGGAATTTCCGCTGTCGTAGGGTTTAGGAAAATTTTTACCGTTGTTAGCTGCACGTTTTTCTGAATGTTTTTTTCGTAACTACCATTTAGCTCTTCCGTGACGTAATGAAATCTTCTTGATCTATGACTGTAGACTTCTCTGCATTTATTGTTCCTTCCGTTTTTGTGTTCTTACTTAGATCAGTTTTCTCTAAATTTATATTTTCTTCCACTTTTCTACTTTCACTTGGTTTGATCGAACTTTTATATTCCACATTAGCGAGTTTCTTTGAAGGCTTCGTTCTATCTCCTTTTTTGTTGGTATTTTTCTACTCTCCTTGTCAGCCATGGTATAAGGAATCAGAAAATATATATCGTACCGCAATTATTATTAGCTCGAGAGTGAACTTTGAGTAAAAAAAAAATAAAAAATTAAAACCCATTAGCTTATTAAAGAAGCAAAATATTTCATTCAAAATATGTTAAGCCTTTGAGAGGTTAAAAAAACGTATAAAATTTTATCTTTTTCTCTTCTCCCTAACATTCTAACATTTTTAACTGTTTTCCGGACGAAATACCAAAGATAATGGAATTAAATGAACATCAAATTGTGTTGAAATAAATCGAAATACATATAGAAACTAAATCTGATCTAATTATTACTTTCTTCAATAACCATCTGTGCTGTGATAAGATCCAAACTTCTATAATATTTTTCAACAATAAGTGAAAGTAATGACACGCTTTACACATTATGGAAAATGCAGATTAAAGCTTTTTATGACTCTACGCAAAAAAATCTGATTGTTATCCTTCGTCTTTTGCAATAAAAAAAAAAAAAGACTAATATTAACTCTTCATTATGACGTACACATCACGATATATATAAAAAGCTCTAAAATCTTACCAGAAGTAGTCTTATGCTGCTCGCAGAATTTTCAAAGTAATTTAATAAAACTGCTCTTGAAGGAATATTCGGAATTTTGAAGAGAAGAAGAACTTTGCACACTTCATTGAGGCATAGAAGACATATAAATTTCCATCTTAAAAACGACTGCACTGCTATCAACTCGTCAAATCGTATCATAACACCAGGTTGCATCGAATAATAAATGTAAGCAAATACCTGCATTTGGAAAGAAAATTAAAAACAGTTCTTCTAAATGAAATTAATGCCTCCGTTAATGAAAATACAAAAAAAAAAAAAAAAAGTCTTTTCGTATTGCAGTGTACCGTTTTACATTTTCAGTAAATATAGAATTTTTTAAAACTTACTCCTTTTTATACATGAAAAATAGAAGCAGTGATTGCTATTATTAACGCCGTGAGTCACGCGAGTCACTTCAGGATTTTTTGGGATTAGGTTTTTTTTTTATTTAAAATATTTTTTGTTTGTTTTTAAAATAATTCACTTCATAATTTTTGTATGTGTTCTAGGTTAAGTTTTCTTTTACTAACGAAATAGAATTTTTGCTTTGCTTTGCTTTCTTATATTGTGTCAAGCTGTCGAACAAGAAATAATTCTAAAGGAAATTGAAAAACTAAATTTCGAACGAATTTTAATTACACATCAACTCATAAGCAACGTTTTGGTAAACAAAAAAGTTGACGAAACTCTATATATTAAAAGAAAGATGCTGATTTGATCAACTATTATTCTCAATAACGATATGATACGCAGCAATATCATAATCCAAGACACAATAAATTATTGATGAGAAGAGAAGAGAAGAGCTCTCAATATTAAAGAAATCGGTATCGAATGGCTATAGTTTAGGAAAACCCATGACCCTCTGAAGAACGAATGTATTATCTTGTTACTGAGGATGATTATGGGTAGCGATTAATTGAACTGGTTTTTTCTGTATAACGAAAAAGTATTTTTTCAGCATGTCACCTCGGCTCGGCACACCAATATAACCTTAGAAGCTTTGAACGACTTCGC
This sequence comes from Glossina brevipalpis, assembly GCA_000671755.1. Taxonomy (NCBI): domain Eukaryota; kingdom Metazoa; phylum Arthropoda; class Insecta; order Diptera; family Glossinidae; genus Glossina; species Glossina brevipalpis. The sequence goes on from KK351235.1 coordinate 119,094, forward strand.
TTTGTATTCACCTTATGTTGCTTCTTCTGACTTGGTTTAGTTCACTCGTTGACAGCCTTAAGAGATGAATGATTCTTGAACATCTTAACTCATTTGTTCTTATAAAGTTGAGAAAAATTAATGGTTAACATTGGACAACGCATTCGATAAAATTACTTAAACCGTTTTATTTAATAAACGTTCACAAAAGTATACGCATTTCAAAAAGTTTTACACGTGAACATAAGTGAAGGAAACTTAAATAATCTTATATAATTCAGATATCCTCAATTTTATGAACCATACACGTATAAGCAGAAAGTTAGATACATAGATAGGCAGTAAGACGGACATACCTAGATGGATTCCCAATTTTATTAAGAGTGCATACATTTCATTGAGTCTCTGAAGCTTTCTTCTTGATGTTACAAACGTTTTCACAAAAAACTCAGTAGTATCCCTGATTTACAATATACTGTAAGCATGCCCTTTAAACGATTTTCAATATCAATCCGCTTGAAAGAACTTTCAGTCTTTTTGCTAAATTTGATTCGGATATCTTTATGGCCAGGAGGTTGTTTACCACAGACATTACTTACATGGACAGACCGATATGCTTAAATTGTGATTGCTAAATACAAACTTCCCACTTCATTTTTTGCGACAAGAAGAATGTGTACCACAGATGTTACACAGACGTGCAAGCAGATGGACGAACATGCTTAAATTGATTCTGTATACATCCTGGGTTTTCTGCAGCAATCTAGGTTTTGCAAACCAAATCCAAAAATAAACCTCCATCTTTCGTTCGTGGGTATAAAAATAATTTATTTAAAATATTACCCATCACACTAATCACTACTTCTCCCCTCGCATTTTAGATAGAAAATAAATATCATAGAGATAAGGAATCTGGTGTTCGATGTATGAACAAAAAGATCTAATTTTTTTAGTATCGTTTTAAGAGATAATTTACGCTCTTCCTACCCAATGTTAGCAGAGAACAAATTCTAGATTAGTGTTGCTAAAGTTTTTTGAATGAGTTTCGCTTTATGAAGTTTCATTGCGCAGAAAAGTTACTTTTGGTGTACGAGCGTTTTCTATTTGAGTCTGTTTCTCTTTGTATTTGCATCAGTTGTTACTGGCGAATGTTATATAATTTCGCACATTTATTTGTAATTTTATTTCAGACTGTGATGCTATTTTTTTACTTGTTTCTCTTACCGTTTAAATTATTCTCTTTGATACATTGAATTATTTCCATCATTTACTTTTTATTTTACTCAAACTTTATGTTAAATATAGAAAATAAAAAAGAAATGATTAGAAATATGACCTTTTGTTTTTTTTTTTTTCACTTTTTTTCAATTTCCATTTCACGTATAATTTTAACGATTCTTACACATGCTCTCCATTTCTGATTGTCAGTAAAATTTTCTATTGTGGGAGTAAAACCAAGTAGGAAGTTTTCAATCGAGTCTTCCTTATTATTAATTAATTGTCGTTCAACGCTTGATATGGGGGATTTGATGCTATCGTTTGATGTTGAAATGTCTTTAAAATCGCTCGATGAGAGTGAATGTATACTATCGTTTGGCGTGAAGAAACCTTTGCTTATGTTTATTGCAGATAGATTTAAAAACTTCTTTTTTTCTACTCCTTTGCTATTGCTTGTTGTAGCTTTATTTGATAGTCTTTCTTGGTTTCCTCTTGATATGTAAGAATAATTGTGATTGGTGGTGATTGCATCTTTTTCTGAAACTCTTTTCGTTTTTTCTTTTTTCTTATCATTTACTGAGCGAAAAACGTTGTTGACGATATTATCAATTTTACGTGATTTATTTTTCACTTCTATCGTTTTGTTATGACTTGATGTAGGACTTTTCTGACAATCGGTATTAACAGATTGCCCTGAAAGTTTTTCTTGTTCACCGCTTTTGCTGTTGTTTAGTATGATGGAACAACATTCATTGTCCGCGTTAAAATTTTGTCCCGAAATTTTTTTTCTTTCCCCATTTTTGATGTGGCTTGATGGGGGAAAACTTTTGTTGCCCGTATTAATTACTTTTCCTGAAGGTTTTTTCTCCCGGGATTGGTTTTCTTCGTTTTTTCTGTTGTATACCCGAAAGAGACCTTTGAGAGTGGTATTCGTAGCTTTTTCTGAAAGTTTCGTTGTTTCTTTCTTTTTGCTCTCATTTCCAACCTTCTTAGTAGCCGTGGTGGAAAAGATACGGCTCATACTTTAGATGTTATAAACTCAAAAGCAAAATTGAGATTGTCAACATAAAAACGCGATTCGCTAAAAGAAAAATAAAAAGATCGTTTACTCACATCATTTCGTCTATGAAACTATAGCATTTTAAATGAATTTCTTATCGCAGTTATAAATGGAAAATAGAAACAGAGAAAACTTTACCATTAATGCTATGAGTCAGTTAGGGATGTTTTCTGATTTCATTTAAAAATTTTTCTTTTTTTATAATTATTTACTTCCTCATTTTTTTCTGTTTACAAGGGTTTCTTGTTATAAGTTAACAACACAATTTCGCTTTTCTTTGCTTGATTGTATGTCAAATTCTCGAGAATATGAAACGAATTTGAAGAAAATTGAAAAATTAAATTTGTAACGAATTTTGTATACCCTCCGCCTCAAGAATTTTTACGGTATATAGCCAATCTTCCTCGGCACCCCGCACATTTTGTTTAGTATTTCGTACTTGCCTAATTCGGATATAAACTCTCGCGGTGTTAATAGATCTTTCAGTGCTTGTTTCCCAACTTGTTTCTCGAATGGATCAAGTTCCAAAGTTGAAATATTCTCCTTTCTATTTTACAGTCTTGAAATCTGCAGTCTTTTTATCTTAAAGTGGAAAGTAGTTGAGAATTTCATTTCAACTTTAATATACCCTACAGCTTTTTTGTTATGGTGTTGTTGACTTATTGAACGGCAGATTGCAAAATTTCCGTTATATTACGTATTGACTAGCAATGAATGAATCAATGTAATGTATTGGAAAGAGTAAAGAGAAATTTTTTACATTATTCTTGTACTAAATATTCTTCTTGCTCTATTCAAAACTACATAAAATGTATATATTTTTGATCAATATGAAATTTGGAATTCACATAGATGCGTCCGCCTATTCGTCATCCGATCCGTCTGTTGGCTTATCTGTGTAATGTCTAGGTCAAACTTACAAAAGCATTGAAAATTCTTGATATGAAACTTGTTTTGAAAATGGGTCAAATCGTTCGCAGGCCACGTCGTCTATATTATAATAAAAGTTGGAAACACCTACGCTTTCTTAGCATTTTGCTCACTACTCATGAAATGCACAATAAAAATTACCGCGATATTCCGTAAAACTGAAAGAAATCTACCCAACCTTCGAGTTTATTTTAGGATAAAGATGGGGTGGGTATAAAAAATTCGGCACAGCCGAATCTAATTTTCTTACTTTTCTTTAATATAATTGACACAATTAAACAATTGTCTTCATTTATTTATTTCATATGAAATAATCGAATATATGAAATTATTAACAAATACTTCTTCATATTGTTTTTAATCATAATTTTTCTTCAATTAGAATTTCGTATATAATTTTAGCGATTTTTTCACGAGCTCTCAATATCTGATCATCTGTTAGGCAAGGAGCAAAACAACGTAGAAATTTTTCAATCTCGTCACACTCAATATCAGAATCACTTGATGCAAATTCATCACTTGAGTTGGAGGAATACAGACAGTTGCTTAATGACGATGAACTTTTGTTTGATGAAGAGGAATTTTTGCTGTCACTTGTTGTTGTGGGAGAATCTTTGTAGTCGGTACTACTACGAGCATTATCTGATGGTGCCTTTCTTTGTGCTTTATTGCCGTTTTCTTCATCCTTGCCAGTCTTGACGTCAGAGCCCGACAAAATACGACTCATATTTCTATTATTAGAGAACTCAGCAGAAAACCTGTAATAATAAAAGTGGAAACTGTAACAAATATAAATGTTTGAAATTAAAAAGAACGTTTTTACAACAATTTTGTAGTAAAAAGGGAAATATATGTTAAATAGTTTACATTTCTTTAAAAAGGTTAGGACCTGATTTCGGAATGTATTAGAAACCTTAGAAGGTCATTTAGTTGATATATATTTTATATGATGTTTGCAATAAAACCTTGCTCTCTCTCTCTCTCTCTCTCTCTCTCTCTCTCTCTCTCTCTCTCTCTCTTTGCTGATATAAACGGAACTAGTGAAAGCAAAACAGTATTAAGAGAACTTAAAACAGCTGCTGAAAATATATCTGATAATTAAGAGCCTATGATTCGCGTGATTTATAACATACTAGTTTCTTCGTCGATAGTGCGAACTCCGCTAAAACCTACGGGTTTTATATTTAATCACAAGAAACATAAGGCCAAGTAAATCATAAGCAAAACATGAAAGAATCAATCTTTACTTTATCGTTTAACACATTTTTTTTGGTACATTGTTTACGAGAGAGACAGAGAGAGACGTTCCAAAGCTGAAAAATACTATTCGTATTGCGCTCCAGTTATTGCAGCTTGAAAAAGGTTTGATAAATCGAAGAAACGAAGAAGCTCATGGAATAAAACGAGATGAAATTAAATAAAACTTACACGGGAAATTTGGAAAGGAAAATGGCTCTAGCATTAATAGGATTCGATATCGCGAGTCACTTTAGCAATTTTTTCTTTTTTATTTTCATATAGAAATTTTTTCTTTTTTTTCTTTTCGAATTATTCACTTCATAATTTTTTTCTATTTACTATGTTACGTATTTTTTTTTTTTGTGAATTAATAAAAAAAAATGTTGCTTCACTTGTTTTCTATCAATTTCCGCAATTCGAAAAACTACATTTGAGACGAATTTTGAATAACTACTTTTTACAAGCCGCCTTTTTTTGAATACGTACTTGTTCGTTAATTGATTTTATCCGCAGTCAAGTCCTCGATAGATCGATATTTCTTATAAGCTTTAATTTATTCATAAAAATCTTAGAGTGTCTAATAAATATTGAACCTTCAGTATATATTAATTTCAAGTATAATATCACTTTCGTAAACAGTGGTCTTCCGAATTAATTGTTGTTGTTTGGATTACTAAGAATAGTAATATTTAGTCTATCTCATAAATCGAAGGCTTTGTTTCTTCATAGTTTTGATACAAAAATCTATTTATCAAGAATCAACTTCAGGTTTTCTTTTCCATATTTTGCGAAAAAAAAACGCGAAAAAGAACGCAAAAAAAACGCGAAAAACAAGATGACCGAATTGAAGTACGTTTGCAATACGTAACGACTTATGTGATCCAATTCTTAGCTTCCACTTTTCTATGCTTTTTGTTCTCTTTTTTAATATATATTTGAGTGTCACCAATAAATTAGTACATTTATCCAATTTTCGCCTGCATAAGTGTGCAGAAAAGGTATTTCTTCGAATAATGAGGATAAAAGCAGTTCGTAGTCTCATTAAATGAAAAGGATCCCCCCTTGTGGTATGAATAGAAGGCATTGCATCCCTAAAAAAGTGTCAGACTGATTGTATTAATTTTAAAGAAGTCTAAGTTGACGAACTCGTATTTCGCTACAAAATGCTTCTTCTTCCTTAATCCCGGGAATTATTGACCGACGTATTAATAACATTAGCAGACAAATCAAACGACAGACTTGCAAAACAGACGATACGTAAACAATCGCATTATTTGATTCTCATCTAACTACGATCTCAATTCCAGATCATACCTAAAAAATACTTATCAATGGAATCGTACTTTTCATATCATATACCAATCTGCTATCAAAAGAATTGTGCTACTTCTATATAACGAATTTATTCTTACAGAATTTTAACATTTAGAAAGAGATTAAAGGCAGAGGACTAGATAGAGTTACTTTTTCAATTCCCATCATGGAAGGAAGTGGATTGTAACACGCAGAAGGAAACTTCACAGGTTCTAGAAAGTATGTATATTCTTGACCAGGGAAAATTTTGAATCGATCTAAGCATGTCCGTCTGTCCGTCAGTAATGTTTAGACATTACACATGTAATGTTCTGCAGGGCGCAGAAAAGACAATATTGTGTTCAAAGTTCGCTAAATCGTTAATAGAACAGTACGGCGTACAGTATCTTTGTCTTCAAAAAGAAATTGGATTTTTTTTACTACCAATTCATAAGCTACAAAAGATACAACAATACAGATTTTTATGTTTTCTCGAGATGATTCTATAGTACCCGTACAAAGATAATTGGAAAAATTGGATACACTTAAGCAAAATTATCGAAATTTGGTTTTTTTTCTTTTCTTTCAGCTTTTTTAAGATAAAATGTGATGGGTATAAAAGATACGATCACAACCGAATATAGTTTCCTTATTTGTTATATAAAGAGTTCGGATCAACGAAAGTGCCCGAAATCATCGAAATATCACCTTCATTGTAATGAGATATGCGTATGCTGCCAAGTGGACGAATTCTTCCTTGTTTACATTGTGTTCAATCGCTTTATTTTTTTATTTTATTTTTTTTTTTTTTTTTGGTTATATTATTGAAGTTTGTCACGTCTGTAAACATTAGTTTATGAATAGCTTCTTGAATGCGTATTACATTAATGAAATATTGAAACTCAAATGTTATTCTTTTATAGTAAAATATATTTCAATTAATTTAGAACATTTACGTTTACTAAAATAATATTTAAAAAAAATTTCATTTGAAAAGCAAACAGTTAAGACATAGAGAGAGATAGAGAAAGAGAGAGAGAGAGAGAGAGAGAGAGAGCGAAAAATAAATTAGTTATATTTATTATGAAAACTTCACTTTGCGAATGAATTCAGCGTATCGAATATACGTTTGTATGTTACGTTACGTAATCTGTGTGCGTACTTTTAAACAAAAATGATTGTTGTTTAAATCCGTTTTATGACACTAAGAACAACACATAATCCATCAGACAAGCAATGAGAATAACGTCAGTTTTTATTCAATAGATTTCGTGTTAAATTTCTATGCAAAATGACAGTAAGCAAATAAAAATGTATTTCATATAGAAAGATGAAATACAATTAGACGAAATGAACAATGATGCAATTTTGTTTGATTTGCATTTTCAGTTAATTCGTAGGCCATGTGAGGGAGAACGGGGCCTGTACTTTTGGCCAGCAAATGTTTTAATTTACTAAGACTTTATAAAATCGCCTGGGAAAATAAGGAAAAGAAATTAATGATTAAATCACATTGCTAATATTCTTGCATATCTTCTAGATCAAACACTATCGTCACACCTTTCTCCAGTACGTGCAGCATTTTAGCATCGTGATCACTGTCACTAATTATAAGAACTTATGATTGCTTTTACTTACTTGTCCTTTATTTTTGAAAATTTGTATCATAACATTTTAAAAAATTGTCCCGAAACAACAATCCCAATAAAGATCTCAAATATGAATTTTGTGACGAAGCAGGGTTGCTAAATTACGCATATCACAACTAAAAGTCTTTAAAAAAAGCGGTCTCATGAAATAGATTAAAATGAAGGTAAGCTTTTAATGTATTATTTTTCTTAGTGCTTGGATCGTAAAATAGCTGGAAGAGATAGACTTAAAAGAAATCAGAATATTATGTGGAAATTATTAGAAATCACCTTAAATGTTTAAAAAAACTAAGTTAATTTCGGCAAATCCGCAGCATACGGAAAGGCTATTTTCGAAATAGACTAGAAATTTAAACAATTTTTTTTTTTTCATATGGTTCCAAATCAAATTGATTAGTAGTTTTATGAAGTTTTTATAAATATATGTACACTTACAAATTCGCATAAAAATGTTGGAAATCGTTTCATTCACTTCTTATATTTTTCTGTTTAATTGTATTTTTAAATTACAGTGCGATGCGTTATCTTGTAAGACGAAAAATTTTATGCGACCAAGAAACTAGATGCAAATTTGTGATTAGATCTCTCACCATTAAAAAGACGGTTAAAAATTACTTGTGACCGTGCCGTTGATGTCATCTTTACCTTTTTCTTTTTATCGATATCGAACATTACGAAACGAATAGACGAATGCACCAAGAATAGATAATCATTCTTATATCAAGGAGTAGTATTTTTGGCGTTTAAATGAAAGAAACGATAACTTAATTACAATAAAATAGTAAACATTTAGTAAATGCTTGTTTAAATTTTGCATAAATGAACAAATGAATCGATAAAACGCATTATAATTCATTAATATTTAAGACCATAAAACAGACGGATGTTTATGTTTATATAAAAATGAAAGTTGCTCCCATTGAAAATGATGCTTTAATTACATACATGTGTAAATATTATAGTATAGAATTACCGTTATATTCTCAAATTGCGTTCTCATAATATAAGCATCAAATTAATTTCATATAAAACCGAGAATAGCTTCGAGTTTTGAGTATGTATGCATGCTTATATAAGTGTTTGTGGCTTCATGTTACGCTAAGAGTAATTGTAAACGTGTAACCCTTGCATGCGTGTACGTGCTATTATGACAACAATGTGAACATCAATTTGCCAGCATTGATGTCGTTTAATTCCCCGAAACGCAATTAAACTAAAATTTTCAATATCATTTTCCCGTATACACAGAACAATTGATATAGCAACGCATACGCATATAAGGGTGGAAACATGATTTTGCATCTAAGCAACAAGATTATGACAGCCTTTGTTTCCGTCTTGTTCTGCGTGTTATGTGCCCCTCGGATCATAACATAAGGACAATAAAAGAAACTAACACATGGTCTTACTCAAATTACCATTTATAGCATGAGATACAATCTCGAATGGCAATAGAATTCCAACAACATACGATGCTTGCGTAGAACTGCTCTTAAGTAAGTAGTTCGTTATAGTTAGCGTTCATTGAGTTTATGATGTTGATCTTCGTTGGTATGCAATAGCAATCCATTTAAAGTGTAGATGTGCTCTCCTACCCTAGTCCTCATGGATTACGACACTACCCTGGGAAACATTTAACGGCTTTTCTAGAAATCTGTGTAACTTAACATTCGTTTCAGTTTTAATACTTCAAATACCTGTTAGGAAAGCACTCATTGAAATACAGAAAAATCTTAACACATTTTCCTTGACTAAGTCCTTGCCGAATATAAGACAAATTCAAACGCCCCTTGTTAGTAAAAAAGTTGAGCATTTTACGGATTCCATTCGATGATGAGTGTAGTTACAGGTTTTAGGTAAATTCTGCTGTATCTTGATTGACCATATTTTTTCTGGTTTGTAAAAATTGCCCGAATATAAGAGAGTTTGAGACACACCCGGACTAATTGAGAGATAAAATAAAAAATCAAATATTTCATGCGACGCCAAATGAGCTGTCAAGACGAACAAACCATTAATTAATTAATTAAATAGTGTAACCGTGGCGAGAGTAGTAAAATAATAATAATAAATAATAGAATTAATTTGCACCGACTTTTCTCGTCAAGTATTAAAAATCATTTTTCATGTAATCGCTCTTTCAAACCGCTCTTCGTAATCGCTCTTTCAAACCGCGGCGTTATATCGATAGTTATATATATTGTCATAAAAATTCTGAAATTAAAATTCAAAAAATTAGATCACAATTGAATGATATGTTATGTCTCCGTGTTTTTTTACCACTAGATAATGCTGAGAATGCCATTATATCTGGTAACACTCACGTGATTGTCTCAAACGAACATGTGGTTAAAAGTTGACATTTCAGCTTACATATTTTGTGAAGATACTTTTTTAATTCTTTACTCGTCTAAAGAGTTAATTTGGTTTGAAAATGAGTCAAATATTTGGAAAATTGAACGATGTGATGTTTTTTTTACTATATAACGTAAAGAAGAAGGAAAAAGAGGAAAAATTTATGAATAATTTGTGGATTGCATTGCTGTGAGTGAACGAAGAACCCAGGAGTGATTTGCTCGATTCAATTCCTGTAATTGTTATGTCAACAATCCACCTCATTCTGATCGTCCAATCACGGAAAAACTCGACGAAATTTTGCTACTGATGGAACACAAAACCGGCACGCAAATTATCAGTAAATAGAGCAGTCACTTAACATCAATCATATCACAGTTTGGAATTATATAAAAACGCCAGAAAAGAAACTTAAAAATGTACAAAAAACTCCAGAGCCATAACGACATAAAATCGAATATTTACCTTCTTATCTTCTTCGTTTTCGTTCTTTTTCTGCGTGTGAAAACGCCTTTATTGATTTCACTTGGTTTTATTAGATGAGATACGTATCACTGAATTGCGAATTTACAATAGCGTAGATTTCATAATATTTATATAATTTGAGAACAACTATTTACGAAGTAATCATTTGCAAGAACTTGTTTTTAACTGCAGAGCTTGTTCGCGACTTCTCTCTTCGAATATTACAAATTTTTAAGTAAAAAAAGTATTGTATTCGTTGTTGGTATAAAATAGTGATTTGAATTTAAGTTTTGACTATTTAGTTCTTTGTCTCATAACGATGCGAATAAAAGAATTCTCATGAACAGAGAAAGATAATGAGATAAATTTTCTGATGTTTTTTATATCCACCACCGAAGGTGAACGTTATTATATTATTATATTTCATTTTGTCATTTGGTTTGCAACTACCAAAAGGAACCTTCGGAGATTCCACAAAGTGTATAATATTGTTGATCAGCATCAAATCTAGAATCGATGTAAGCATGTCCGTCTGTCCGTCTATATAGGTAATGTCTGTGGTAAACATTCCACTGTCCGCAAAAATCAAGATATCAGCTACAAATTTGCCAAAAACATTTGAAGTTCTTGCACGCAGGTTGGTATTGAAAATGGGCCAAATTGATCAAAGGACACCCCTATAGTACTACGTAGATTAAGAAGACCCCTGCTCTTGGAAGCAAAAAAAAAATCCGATTGTTGCTTCTTAGTCGTAAATCTTAGCAGATAGAATTTAAAAAATTTCCACAAATATTGCATTAGCTATAGTATCGATCACGCCCACTCGATATAATAGAATATTGAAATTTAATTCTTTTTGAGAAAATGTTTGTAACATTAAGAAAGATGCTTCTGAAACCACATAGAATGCATACATTCTTGATCAGTACGAAATTCGAAATCCACCTAAACGTATCCGTCGGTACGTCTGTCCATTTGCCTGGTTGCTTAATTATCTAATGTCAGTGATAAACATTCTCCTAGCCGCAAAAATGAAGATATTGATTGGCTTGAAATTTGGCAGAAACATTGGAAGTTCTTTTATTGCCACGCCCACCTATGACAATTTAATTTTTCACCCTTCTTTAAGATAAGGGTGGTGGGTATAAAAGATTCGACACCGCCGACTATAACTTTCTTACTTGTTATTTATTAATATCATTGTAATACTTAGCATTGATTACACATACAATATGTGCTCTAAGACGAAGAAGCATATTAGGCAAGGTGTGTTAAGTTGTTATTCTACTATAAGCTCATAATTTTGTTTTTCCTTTTTTTTTTTTTTATTATTATTAAGGTGAAGAAAAAGAGTGCGTCTCTGAAATACTGCTTATATAAAAGACATCAACATCAAAATATTTTGGCAAAATCTCTGCTACGCACTTATTCATTACTATATATTGCGTATTTGCTTCACTACATACATAAGAATGCTAGAGCTATGAAGTATTTAAGTATTACCAAAATAAACTTTTGCAGCTTCAGTTTCGGATTAACTACATGTACCACAAAGAACAGTGTTATGCAAACATATGTACAAATGTGAATACCATTGTATCATACTGACAATTGAAAATGTTCTTTTTATACCTCAGAGATAAGTTGTATAGGATACATTAAGTTTGTGGGATTGTATGTAACACTCTGAAGGAATTAAAATATTAATTTTTGTGATATTTTGACAAAATTTCGTATCGTTTTAATTCAAATATAAACTCTATTGGGAATAGATTGACTCGGACTATTTTTATGAGCGGTAGAAAAATTCGTTTTATTCAAAAAAACATACAATTTTCAAAACTAGTATTTCAGCAAGTGAAATTCAAAATATGAATGGAAAATGAGTCAATATTTTGATCTGCATTCCATATTATTATTCTTACGAAAAGTAACCCTTTAGATGATAAAAGGGATTTGATAATAAAAATGATTCCAAGATAATAATTTAATATAAAAATTAATTGCATTAAACTTAGAGCAAATAGATCTATTTTTTGAAAACCATCCTTCATAAAAGTTTTTATAAAAACTCAAAAAAAAAGGCAACAAAATCTAGCTTTTGCAGCTTTAAAAGGAAAATGAGGAAATAATAAGAAGATCTTTTTGACAGATTCACTATCATGAAAGGCATGCCCTTATGAAGGCAAGATTTATCAATAAAATAAAATAAATGAGGTGGCGTCAGGTACCTGACGGTCGGCTAACTCGTCTATAATGTGCTTAATTGTTTGTATTCGTATTGTTATGATAACAATGGAAGCAATACGTCACCAGCCGATTGTCATACTGATGTTGTCTAATTTCCCAAGTTGCATTTAAAACAAAATTTCAAACATTACTTTTTTCGTGTATACAATACAACACAATTCAAGCATAACAAGTTCCTAAGCAATTTTGTACATGTGAGACACAAATTTATGTGTGGTAAAATAACTTTTATGTTGCCGTATTACCTAAGGTATCACTCAGCATAAGCTAAAGAGAACTTTTCATAAAAATACAAAATATAGCAAAAAATAAAAAATAAAAAAAACTCGACAATTTGCACAATGAATGTTTGCTTTACTGTTCGCATGTGATATGCTTCTCTCATTATCGTAGCATCAATATTTTAATCTAATATGCGTTTGTCGATTATAATATGATATGAGTAATCAATAAGTTGTATTGTTACAATCGAATCCATTCGATATAACAATTTCTCTACCCTCTTTCAAAAGTGTTCTAATTGATGTAACAATTCTTAAGAAAAGTAGATTCTTCCTAAGTCTCGACTTTCTGCACAAACTTTTTTTTCGAGTAATAGAGGCAGCAGCTCAAGAATCATTTAAACATATACAACAAACACTATTCCACTGCGGCTATCGTAACGTTGAATTACCTTTGAGCTTTTTAATACTCCTCTAACTAACTGGACTAACGTAATATTTTAGTGAGTGTTGCTATCTAATGACGCATAACAACCCAATACACAGGATTAGAAATTTTTCTCTCCGAAATATTTCTAACATTTTAATTCGGTTTGTCGGAAACTTATCAGCGACCGAAGCTAATGAAACGATGAAGCTACATTAAAAGATAACGGAAGTTTGTTTGTATTTCTTGTTTGTATTCTATTTTATTTCCCAACCTTAACATATACGAAGTAATCAAATAAATGTTATTAGTGTTTCATTTCCATTCATCTCGTTTCATCTCCGTTCTTTTATATTGATTTTAATTTATTATTTTAATTTAGCTCCAAATATTATCACTCAACTCATGATATAATTCTGGAGTTGAATTTATTACAAAGACATAAATAAACATTGTATTGTCAAAGGGTAGGGGTTGTATCTATTTGCTTCGACTTAGCTTATCTGATAGTACAAAAATAAAAGAAAATGAAACAAAGGAACGATTGAAGAATACATTTTCGTCCGTCATATGTCTGAGGTTCTTTCGTTACATATCCAATATCCGTTTATTCCATTGCCGGACTCTGTAGTATTGTATTACTTATGTGATTCTACAGGCAAAAGTCCAATTTCTGTGTCATGGAGACATTCATAGATTGTATATATATATATATATATATATATATATATATATCAGCATGTGAAGGTATAAAAGGATTGAGAAAAATGCAATGACCATTGAAAGAGTTTATACCTGGAGAAATTGCTCTTTCTACTTTATAGGTCGATAATCAAAGTGAAATAAAGTTAATAAAAAAAAATATTCATAAAACGACAAAACATATCGCAATGAACTATAAGTTCATTCAGGAGATAAAGGAAACCAAAAAAAAAAAAACATTTCCTTTAAACTTTATATCAACTGAAGGCCAATCAACGGATACAACAATACAACGATACAAAAAAGACAGTTTGTGGTAGAATAAGGTAACCGGTAAATATAACGGGCGAATAACTTAATGACTACATGATTACATGGTTTCGTTAAAAAAGTATGTAAACACAATAAAACCGCGCTTATATTCCTATGTCTGACAACAAAATACAAACAACATGCGCGGTTTCCATGTGTTTGAATTGTTGGAGGAATATTAGCG
>KK351235.1:136632-174175 GCA_000671755.1 Glossina brevipalpis
AAAGACACAAACGTAAAAAATTCTTGGGGGCTAACTTCACACCAGTTATTAATTAATATGTATTGTTCGAGACTTTGACAACGTTAAGTTGAGCTGACACGTGAAAATTAAATAAAAACTTTCTCTTCTGATATGCCCCTTGAGAATCATACGTTCTCCAAGTAACTCTGAAGGGCAATTATGTAACTTTCTCTTATTGATCGTTTTTTTTGGAGGATAATTTAGAATGACTTTTTTTTGGCATTATGTACCATTTTCAACATAACTGTCGCGCTATCATTTGCTGTTAATTAATATAACCGAAAATAAGAGACAAACTGATATTCGTTTGTTTTCTATGATAAAAAAAAACTACAAATTTACCTGAAACCAAAAATGAGTTTCAAGGAATATACGAAACTTTGTGCTGAAAATTTTAGCTTAAGATCAGAAATTAATTTTTAATATTATTTTTTTTTCTCTTTTTTTTACATATAATGAATTCATACATTTTAATTTCTTGTCGCTGTTTTTATGGATTTTGAAAATAATTTATAATTTTCCATATCGACAGTTTGTTTTATTTATATTTTGCTTTCACATCTAATTTTTCATGTAAAAAAGCGTAGTAACTTTTCTTGGTTTATACTTAATGTTAATGCGAATTCGTTCAAAATGACTGTAATTTTATTACCGCCAGATTTGAAGTAAATGGAAGAACACATTCCGTAGGTGATGTGCTTGTGTAATGCCATTTCGCTCATAATTCTCGCCTCATTCGACAGAAAGTGATAATAAAAAATTACATAACTACTGTCACGTTAATATTCACTTCTGTCGCTCTTTCCTCCTCTTTTTCTCTTCTCATTTTTACTTTATGCATAATTTTAATATTTGTCTAAGATTCTCTAACCTGTCCTGCCTTGTTTTCTTATCTGGAAAATTAATACAAAATATAAATCGAATAAAAGGGAGTGGAAGAAGTGTTTTCTTTACCTGTATACACCCTGCACACTGTCTAGGGAAATTCGTAGATGGTTTTCGATAAGTTCACTTAAAAATTATTATTATTAAACAGTATTTTTTTTCTTGGTTGAAAATTAATGCTCATTGATCGCACAAAAATCAATATTTTTAAAACTTCTTATGTACTTCATTAGGTTCAGACATGTAAGTTAAGTGGTTTCTTCTGTTGTTTTTTTTTTTCTACAATCAAACTTGATCCTTTCACGCTGAGCGCCAAGAAACCGTTTAAATTAAAAATGTCTTTAGAGAATATCTCCGTTGTTGTTGTTTTTGGAATATAATTTTTTATTTTAGTATTTGAAAATATGCTTAAGAACCTCCTATAATATCTCGTTATTTTTCTTTCTATTCCGAAAAATGAAAACATATGGCAAGAGAAGCTGAGAAAAAGCTCAATGTTGAAGTGAAGTGTCTGCGGCTCAAAACTCATTCTAACTGTTTAAAGCGTTCGGAAGGACGTGGATTGTTACATGTTCCTTCAAAAAAACAAAACAGTTACTCGGAAATATTCTCGACAACATCTACTGTAATTAAAGGCAAAGCGAGTTCAATATCCTTAAAGATTGTAAATACAATTGGGTCCCGCTTTTATTATTAATTAAAAATATTATAAATTATATTCTCTATAATATAATATACAAATAGACATAATATGAAGTATAAAATTATATAATTTGAAATAAATGGTTTTTATTCTTCGTCGAGATTTTTTTTTTTTTGTTATTTGAAATTATAGCACAATCGTGGACATATAATCGCGGCTCAATTAGGTTTACAGCCATAAACACGTTTTTCAGCATCACAATGCTTAACCATATGTTGCAAAAATGTTCTGGGAAGCAGTATTGAACTGAAGCGTTTACCAGACATTGCGCCTTCTGTCTACCAATTATTTGAATCTTATATATGATTAATGGTCTGTCTGAGTAGCCTCCTCCATGTTTAATATGGTACCAAGAAATAAATTCTTCTATTGGTAACTTGAAAAAAGGTTCTGTTCCTTTGACTTAAAGATAATATTTTGCCATGAAGATGAAAATACATTTTTGATCATCCATTTGTAAGCATTTTTTTCATAATAAAAACATATTTTTAACAAAAACACTTATTTCAAATACAACCTTTCTGTCGCTAACACCAAAATGTTTTGTTTTTTCAAAAATATTCTCTTCAGTCAAGGGCATTACTATTTGAGTGGTTTTTCGGTTTTTGTTTATAAACCTCACTAAATAATTTACGATTGTCATTTGGTATCAGTATTTTGGATTCAAATAGAAAAAATAAACAACAAAATGTTACAAATAAAACTTTTACAGTCATGACTAAATGACATCAACGACAACACTAACTGTAACAATTAACTACTAGGATTTACAAAATTTTTTAAATTTCAGATAATATATTTAAAATGAACTAAATTTTAGTTCAATTTAGTCGCATTTAATTACTTAGTCTGTTTAAAGTTTAACCAATCAAGTGGTTTAAGCTAACAGTGTAACAGAGTAATCATTAAAGCTCAACGCGTAACTGTAGGGATGAAAGAGTTAGTTTATTTGTGTTCTAATTAAATCCATTTTCTATTCAAGTATGGCTGGTGGCTACTAAACAACCGATAACATAAAGACTAATTACATTTTCTCTAAAATTGTACAAACAAATGCATGAAATTGAGTTAGATTAGTTTTGCTGCCAAAATGTGTGCGCATAACTTGGGGGCATGTGAAGATTGCCGCTTCGAAGTGAACCTTAGATATATATCATCTTAGGTAATTACCTAAGAGATGTGAGATGTTTTGATCTATCGAAACCATCATCGAAATGTAATATCCTAAATTTGTCCTCAGAAGTAGAAGCTTCTTAAAAAGTCTACATATTCTTGATCATCACGAGATTCTAGATCGAATTTGACCGGACCCTTACCTATCTATGACTATTTTTAGAAAGCTTGGTGCGCTTGCATCTCTGTAGCGATATGTTGGAATGCTAAGATGGGAAAAGGGAATTTTAGGCAAGCTAAAGGTATACAGACGATGGCAGGATTGATCATACATTCGACGGGCGGGCATATACATGGTAAAAGTTGGACAGACATATTATAGGAGATGATCAATGAATGAACAAGAGACTTGAAAAGAACGGACACCTGACATATAACGGACGAACGTTTTCTTTAACTCTTCATATCGACTCATACAGATTATGCGAAGGATCAATTGAAAGGTCTCATCATGTTCTATACGAATGCGCTGACACTAGATGTTTGGCAAGCATTTTATAAGGACAAATGCAGCATCGGTTTTCGAACTGGAAAAGTTGCTAGGATTCACTCGAACTTTAAAGATAGAAGACTAGAAGCAAGGGCGAGTACAATACATCTTGGAGGTCACAGCACAGATTGCTCAGTAAATACAATACAATGTATGTTAACCAATACCTCTACATATATTCTAAGAATGGTATTGATACTTTAAAAAAAAAAAAAATGAGAAACATTGACTCTACTCTTATAGTTCACTTTATCATTAAGAAGCTAATACAAGAAATTTTTAGTTGCCATTGACTGCTTGACAACTATTATGCTGGGCTTCCTTTTTATAATATTTCGCTCTTTAGCAAAAAAAAAAGTAAAAATTTTGCATATTTTTATCGAAAAGAATTTTGTAACAAACTTTAACGGGATCGCTGAAAATGTCGAAATATTATTTCTTTAAAAAAAAAAAAGTACTAAAAGAAAGTAGAAAAAGCATTTATATATTTGATCGCACTGAACTGAGTTAATTAAGTTTTTTACATCATTTTGAAATGAATCCTTAATCTTTAATTCTATTTATCATGCATTTGTACAACGAGGATACAACGAACGTATATTTAAATTTCATATATATATATGTGTATAACAAAAGTAAGCGTGTGGTAGTGTTGGCCCGTATAACAATTTATAACGATATTTATACCAACAATAATAATAAATAAAAGGCAGTTCGAAGCAAAACTTTGTAAGCATGCACTTATTGTAGACTAAATGCATGATTATCTATCTCGTTTACCTGACCGTAGGATGTACCCGTTCACTTCACAATAAGCACTAACGCACAAACGTAAATAAAAAAAACACTATTTCTGTATACAGCCCTTGAGCGAAGTCAACGTTAGCGCCCGCAAAATGCACTGAAAAATGTACATAAACAAATAGTTTAGTTGAACGAGAACAATTTTTGCATATGTGTGCGAATATCAAGTGCTGCTGAAGTATGTTCGACTGAACATAATATTATTCATATATAGGTTTATACTCATAACATACACATATATGATGTCTGTATAGAATGTGTGGCCATTACTATGAATGAGTTTAAAGCTGCCCCAAGATAATAAATATATTTGTAATACGAATGTATGCATTTAGTATGAAATATAAACACAGAGTGTATAGCAAAAAAAAAATGTGTTTTATATTTGCTTATATATGTGGACATATTAGATTTTTCATTAAATTTGTAACAAGCAGTTGTATCCATCAATTGTCTAGATATAATGTGGGGATAAGGTCGTCACGACTAGTTATACACGTTAATCCAGAACGGAATCTGCGGGTTGTAGTTGATGAAGTTTAAAAATGATTGCGATTCATCGATTTTTAAAAATTTTAAAGATAATTTACGTAAACATCGAACATTAATACAAAAGAATTATGAAAACTTTCCGTGCAAATATGACTCGAAGGCATCTAACAGCTTGCGTGTAATAAAGATTTATACCTTTGCTTGGTCCAAGTACTTTGCTTTCTTCTACTACTAGGCTATGTACAATATTTTATACTTCCTTTCATATTTGGTTACTAAAATGTCAAAAACTCATCAAATTCTTCTGTTTTATAGACAAGGTAAGATCTAGCAAACTAAAGGTAAGTAATAAATCATATACTAAAAGTATGCGAAATCGTTCCATTTAAAAAATTAAAATTCATATATACCCATGCCTGATGCGACCGGACAGTATCTAATATCAACTACGTCAATTTAATATCACAAATATTGGATTACATTTTATTTACCTTGTGCGGTGGTGTGCTTAAAAGATTCGGTTACAACCGAATATAATTTTCAAATTTGTTTATCTTACAATCGTGAAGTTTTCTTCCATTTGTTTTCATTCGTTTTGTTTTTGTGAAAGAATTACATGAACTTTATATTGCGATTCTAGCCTCTTGCAGAGGAGAATGAGGATTATTTCCTTGTTCTTCTTTTGAAATGATTTAGAGTATCGCCCCCACAGAGCTGCAAACAAATTACACGCATGATACAACATATTGATGATTCTAGACCTCACGAATCAATCTAGTATTACCATCTATTAGCCTACGGGAATATTCCTCATCAAAATACATGTTTCTTCAAAAAAATGTGATACAACATTCAGATCCTACACCTCATGAACCAATCTAGTATTACCATCTATTAGCCTACGGGAATATTCTTCATCAAAATACATGTTTCTTCATGCTTCTTCTTCAACAAAATGTGATACAACAAACAGATCCTACACCTCACGAGCCAGTCTAGTATTACCATCTATTAGCCTACGGGGGATTTTCCTCTTCAACAAAATGTCTGTTTACAAATGTAGCTAACTGTATATCTAACACATATACATTCTTATATATTACATCACTTCTCGTGAGAGTACATTATGTACGGTTGCAATACTCAAACGACTTAAGACGACAGATTCATCCTTTAGTATAACGATCGACTTTTATATAAAATAATTTTCTGAAATAGTTTAAGTTAGTTTCTGAATAGTTTAAGCCTGCAAGTAGCAATTTTCAACGTACTTTAATGAAATTTTGACTTATTTTGGCTGAAGGTCAAACATTATTGAAAAAGTATTGAATAGAATCATTTGTAAAGTTCAATTTTCTTTGGTTACGATGACAATAAAAAAAAATGCTGTCTATACTTAAAGTGTCGGCCCTCACAAGGCAAATTTTTCATATAACAACCTTTTAAATTCTACACCACTTATGGTACAAGATATATCAATCTTGAGCGGATGTGTACAACAAGAAGAAGAGCTTAAGATAAGCCCAGCTTTTATTATATCGATCGATTTAGAATCGATTCAAGCTTGCTTGTATATACCTCTGTAGGGCAACATTTTCAAATCATCTTGATGAAATTTTTTCTACTGACGTGTCTTGGGGCTCAGGGTTACACTTTTTTAAGCATAATTTGCGATAGTCTTCACGATTTTTAACCAATTTTCCAAACTTAAATGTATTAACAATTACGACAGGAACGGCCTACAAACAAGACTGGTTTTCATCTAAAACAGTTTGCCAATCAAGAAGGTTCCGACACGATCTAGCACGAATTTTAAAGTCTACAAGACAGAGCAAACTCAATTCCCTGCCTTGAATTTTTATTAACATTGGTTGTTATCATCACATTTTCTCATTCAGGAATTTCGATGGTCCACTTTTTTCATGTTAAATTACATCATATAAGTGTTTATTATATTTATAAAGGAAAGACACTTAAGAGCTAAAAAGTTTACATAAAAAATATTTCTAAATAAATAAACAAAATAACAATGTTTAGTTTCGGATAAAAGTTGTGTGCCTCTTTTTTTCTCAATAAGCGTATAAGCGTGGGAATCATTAACGCTTGATAATGTTAAGAGCCTTGCTTAAGTTAAAAGAAGGCAAAGGAAAGGTACTGAGTCTTGGGGGAGGGGTTGCCGGCAACAAAATGAAAGCAACAATGTGCAACATTTGCAAAGTGGTCCTTTGGTATCGTAGGGATCTGCGCCAATAGTCCTTAAGACGACTGATAAATGTCTTCTTTATTATTGCATTTTGCATTGACTCGATTTCAAGGTTAAGGCTTTCGATTTCTTTTTCCATTTGTTCCTCAATGTTAAGTTGAGTGCTCAAATGTGTTTCTTCACATCTGTTCAATAGAATAAATAAAATTCGAAATAATGAATTCATTGCATTCACTTTTGTTTCTTACTCTTTCAAAACTTTGATTTGTTCCTCCAATTTCTTTATGTATTCGTTCAAGGCTTCGCTTTCGCATTCTCTCTCTTCAATTTGGGCTTCCAAAAGCGCGTGCTTCTCAGTGGCTTCGCTATTAAGCTCGTAAATCTATAAAAATCGAAAAAGAATAAAAATTTTTAATCGATACGATGTGTGAGCTGCTCTCTAGTTTACCTCATTGATGAGCTCATTCATCTGATTTTCCAACGTCTGCACTTTACGTTGCTCCAATGCCAAATTAGTCTGAGCATCGCGTTGACACGCCACAGCTTTGGAAAGATCAGCTTTAGTCCGAGACTGCAAGGTATTAAGGCTCACATATTCCTCATCTTTTATCTGCAACTGCTGCTTCAAGAAGGCTCTATCAGCCTTAAGACTTATTAACGATGTTGTCAGACCTTCACAAGATGATTTTGTAATTTTAATATCTTCCAGAGACCTTTTCAGATGGGCGTTGAGTTCATCATTGCGTCTCATTTCCACGCGAAATAACGTATTGAAAACATGCAACTGATTTTTAGACTTCATGGCCTAAATTTAGAAAATCGATGCATATACACATGGTAATAAGGTCGTGAAATAAAAGTTATTTTCAAGCTTACCACAGTTTTCAAATCGTTAACCTCTTTCCCTAAACGTTTGACCTCATTGCGACGCTTGCGCCAAGCGTTTAACATAATGGCGGTATAAATTCGTAATCCTGCCATACGCGGATCAGGCTGAGGCAAATAATAGGACCTGTCGCTTTTATATATCTTATGTATGAATGGATCCAGTTTGTCTAGCGACATCATTTCAGTAGCACACGTAAGCCTCTTACATATCATATTGTTGGGATTACCGATAGATGAATTCCGGTGCATAGCCATCGTTTCACTCATATTACGGCGTGCGTGTTTAAAATCCATTTGAGAAATAGATTTCCTTTGGCAAAATAACAATGCGCTAGTTTTTTGTCTCTGGACGTAAATTAACGCTTTTTCAACAGACGTCAATGTTAGTAAATCGGCAGCAGATGAATTTTGTATAGGTACTAAAGCACGTGTGGAGACTGAACCACTAGTGGCATGAGATGTACTTGATGATGACGGTGTCAATAGAAGTAATCTTGGGATATGAGACTTGACCTTAAAGGCTCCAGCAACTTTTTGCTGCGAACTAGGATTAAAGATGTTTAAAAGTAACAAGGTTAACAATTAAAGAAAACCAAATTCTCGAAATTATTGCAACAATTTTGAAGTCAACAGACGATTTTTTTTCTTTGATGTATGCGAAGATTTAAACGAATTTGAAAAAAAAAAAAACTGACGTGCAAAAATTATGCCGAAAGTTAATATAAAATTAAAAAAAATAAAACTTTAAATAATTTGTAGGCAAAGAAGCAAAGACGAACACGAAAAGATTAATAAAGAATTTTTTTTTTTTATTTTTCCTAAAATATATTGAAAGAATATTCAACGATAACTTTGATAAGACAAAAATTTTTTCTTTTTCGAAACTTCTGACAAAGTAGATTCTGTTTACCGCTCATTTTGATTGTTCTGTCAAAAAAAAAAGCTTCTAACCTAAGTGCTATTGTTTCATGCTTACTTGATTTTAGGTGATGATTTCCATTGCGAGCGACTGCCAAATGCTTTACGCAATTTACCTTTGCTTTGCAGTGCAAGAGAGTTTTGTTGCTTCTTTTCTTTGCTACTTGTACTTGTAAGATCTTCGGAACTACAATCATTTGAGGATGAGGATCGAGCCGTTGCTTCGGCACTGGTTGACGTTGTCTCCACTTCACTAGATTCTTCCGATTGCAATTCCAATGATGGCACAGTTAATAAAACTTCTGGCATTTTAAATGAGCTTTTCTCTTTCGTTATTAATGGTTATTAAATTTAATAAATAGACGGGAATATATTTGATTGATTGAGGATGAATATAGTTCGTATAATGTTTTTATGTATTATTTTTAAATATTTTCTACAATTAATGATGTGACAGAAGATATCAATCATCATTGTGACAAGAAAAACATTGACTACTGACCGTATTTTTTATATTACGCGACTAGGTACGTTTACATGCTTGTGAATCTTTTGTATCAGGCATATATTTCCAAGAGTAGCATTTTTTTGTTGTACTGGTTTTAAACTATTTTATGTTATCCAAGTTATACGGCTTTTGGTTTACGGCTTTTAACATTTCCGTGAATTTGGACTGTTAGAAACCTACCTAAACTACAGCAAAACTAATTGCAGTGATCAGTGATTAAGAAAGTCAAATATGATTCTAAATTTTTTTGTCCGGAAATAAGAAATACGATAAGAGAGCTTATTTTTTAAATATCCATGAAATTAAGAATTTCAACAATGCATTGACAATTTTATTTCTTTATAGTGTTTTCAAAATATTTGTGGTATACTAAATAAGATTTTGGTCCGAAAATAAGGTATACATTTGAAAGAATTACGTGAGTTGTATATTGCCTTACGAAGCTGTGTGATTCTAGCCTCTTGCAGAGTAGAATGAGGATTATTTTCTTGCCCTTCTTTTGAAATGATTTAAGAGTATCACCCTTACACTTCACGAACCAGTCTAATATTACCATCTATTAGCCTAGGGGAATATTTCTCATCAAAATATATGTTTCTTCAACAAAATGTCTGTTAAACAAATGCATATATAAACATATAAACTATATTCATAAATAAATAAATAAATATGGTACTAGTTCATGAACATAATTAATCTGATTTTTGAAATTCGCCTCACTTAACCATAAGGCATTCAAAAGTAAAAACAGTCGAAATTTCTCTTTCTTTTCTTACACATGAAAACTTTTTCAAACAAACTAGTGTTTTAATGCTGTATGTCCATAACAAGTCTTTTCTGTTATAAAACAATTTACAGAGCTTGGAATTAAAACAATTTTTGAAATTAAGTGTTTCCATCTTCCATCCTTATGCCACCCTCTCGTACTATGACAAAATATATCAATCCTTTATCTATTTATCGAATCGTTCGTAAAAATAAGATATATCCGTGGTTAACAGATAATCCAAAGTAATGAATATCTAAGATTTGGTAAAAGTTGGAGCGTACCTTCTAACTTTCTATCATTTCGCTCGTAATAATTTGAATAAAAAATTTTGCTTTAGAAACGCATAATTTTATTTAATTAATTAAGATTTTGTAGCAGTATCTTCGATTTTCTACATTGGATCTAATTAATCACTTTCGGATATCAAATTTGTGTTTTCACATATCATCAATTCTTCCAATAATAGTAAATAATAGTCAAACTTTCGAAAATTATTAAAAGACTATTAATAAAAATAATAAAGAAATCAAATATCACAAAAAGATTTTCAAAATATTGCAAAGAAGGACACGTATCCATATTAGGAGTATGAAGACATTATGCAGATGATTTCCACATTGTATTGTCTTAGTCTTAGCTGCTTTCATGTTTTTATTTTTCTTGATCCATTGTAAATGAGAGTAGACGGTGGTATAAACACTATATTTTTCACATCTTTTATCAGTACTCATGGCTACACCATACATTTTCCCTGCAAAGAGATTTGTAAAAGTTACCATAGCTATAAGAAAAGCAATATCTACCATCGCATAATAGTCCAGATCCAGAGTCACCCTGACAAACACCAGAATGGTACGCATCATTGGAAACCACGCAAAAAGTATTGATATTCGAAACCTTTCTAATGCGATCACATTCTTCAGTAGTTATTACAATCACTTCCGCGACCAATATCTCGTTAGACCTTGGCCCGTTCTTAGGATATATTTAACTTCATTTAAATCAAAGTTTTAACATGAGATTACAAAAAAAGATTATAAAATATATAAAGAAATAGCTGTCAACTAACTAACTAGACGTGAAAGTTTGAATCGCTTTAGTTTAGTTTTGTTTTTTTCATTTCCTCGTTTAGGAACAATTTATAAGATAATTAAATTAAATATTCTTATCTTAAAACTCAATAAAAGTTTATACGAAAAATAACATCTAATCTTAGACTAAATCAACTGCGCATTCGATCCTTGTGCGATACGGCAATTAAAATGATTCAAAGATTTGACATAATCGAAGTTAGAATAGAGAAGAAACAATTTAGAAGGAATTGTATCTAGCTGATCAAATTCTTCGCAAGAAACAAATTCGGAAACGACTTTTCTTAACTTTCCTTGCGATGCTTCATCATCCACCACCACCACCATCTTATTATTATACTTTCAAAAATGCAAAACTCTTATCATCTTCAACATGCTTACGTTTTAACTGGAAATGATGTTTGCCTTCATTTCATTACATATAGCTGAGTATAGATCAGAATTGGAATCCTTTAGGCGCCATGGGAGGTTAAGTGTGCATTCGTTTATAACAAGCATCGAAGGTGCCATCACTAAATACCTAAAATATATTCCAACTCCTAAACTAAAAGCACTAAAGTTCAACTCGACATTACATTTCAATGTTTATTAAAGAACGTCGCGATTATTATTTCAATATTTTTCTAGAAAAACAAGTCATTTTGCTTCTACTTTCCTCAGCTTAGTTTGAAAAATCAAAAAAAGACTGCAAAGTATACAAATATAGTGGTTTGCATTTGTACTAAAACCTGCTAAATTGTGTTAATAAGTCACTTTTCCATTCTGCAGTACAAGTTGAATTCTTTACAATTTTTGACGTTTTCAGTTTTTTTTTATTCGTAGCCCTATAAAGCCTATGACTAATATTAGAAAAAAAATCCTTTAGTTGAGCAGCCTACTCTGATGCGAAGAATACATGGTCTTATAAATTCGCTTGAAAAGCTAAGAAAATACTTGGCTTCAACACCGCTGAAACTTTTCAATACTTACTTGATACATTCGACCACATCCAATTGCAAAACAGATCATACCGGCCTTGTGAGGTTTTCCAGATAATTTCGCAATTGCAAATTTCCTCCGAGTATCTATAGGTTTCGTAAGCTTGACTAGAGCAACATCATGATTATTACCAAGTATTCCACGCTCAAATAACTCATGTACTAAAACTCCTTTCACCTTCCGGTACTGAGTGTCCTGAGTCCTATTCAGGCGATATCGATTACCAATTATGGCACGTATTGCGCTATTAGGGAAATCATATTTTCCGTAGTCTATTCCATTGTTCAGAGATGCACACATATAAATATTTATGAATCTGTACGTTTATATATATATATATATATATACATATATATATCATTTTGATATATATACGAATATATATCAAAATACCAAAAAAATTACTGAGAATTGTTGCGAATTGAAAAAATTTATTAGTTACACCTTTGTGGTATTAATTTTGTCCGAAATATTATTCATTTATGTCCGTATATTAATGTTCGTATTCACCGTTAAGCTCAAAGATCATTTTTTTAAAAGCTGTTGCCAATATTCAAAACATTGAATGAAGTTCATGATCGATTAAAGGGAAACAAATATTCAAGCTTTTCATAGCTCTTCTTGAATACTTGATACGAATCATAAGACGATTTCAAATATTTTCCTTCTGCAATTTTAAAAGAATTTTCTCGATATATTCAAAATATTTATCTGCAATATTATCTGCAATAAGCAAACAAAAGCTGAAAAACAATTTTGAATACTGTTACGTGGTGATAGAAATTCATAAATTCATAGTTAACTCTAACTTAACGCTTGCGCGATACTAAAGAACAGACCTAACAGTTCAAAAATTAGTTACTTTTTGCGGATCGAAACGTCCCTGCACTTTTCTGATATTAGGTGAAATCCTCCAATGATATATAAATAGAAAATTAATCAATCAATTACCAATACAGTGAGCCGCTGTTAATACAACGTCCGCAGTTATCATGAATCCGCCACAAAATGACTTCGCACCGAAATATTTAGCTCGATACGTCGTTCGGACGAATATTACGGTGTATTCAACTGGCATATCTCGCTCATGTCGACCACCGACTATTCTTTCTTCAGGCAAACTAGTATTCTTTAAATATTGAGCATTTCTATTAATAATAATTTCTTTCTTTTCAGGAGAGACGCGATGAGGACTTTTCGCAAAAACTCTTTCTTCAGGATGGCTATAATCATCTATATATTGGATGTCATCGGTTGCGATTATGTCAATTATAGCAAAATTTAGGATAAAATATAAAACGTTATTATTTCTATTTGCCATATTTCCTTTTTCTTTTAGATAAAAGTTAATTATTATTATATTTAGAGATTAATAAAAAAAAAAAAATAAATAAATAAATTTGACATATTTTGGCTAACTGTGGAAAAAAGTATTGCTATAGAATTTCTTTTAATTTTCGAATAGATTTAGTGATTTTACTCTTGTTTGCATTTAAATTCTAACTGCAAAAAAAAAAAAAAAAAATTAAGTACCGTCTTAATCAACAGTGCTGCATAGGATTGATAGAAAGAATTCAGAGATGTAATGTTTTACCCTAGGAAGTATTCTTTCGGTATTGGCTGAATATATCAAGAAGAAGAAGAAGAATCCCTATATAATATTTGGCTCTTTACTAGCTTATTAATTAGATTTCATATCATATTTCCCAAGAAGATTTCAAAAAAAATATTTCAAAACCTAATTTAACAAAGCGGAGTTATATCCTGAAAAAATGTATTCGAATTTACTAACTAAAATACAATTTATTTAATAGACATAACTTAGCAAAAAGAATTCCGCGTTGTCCCAATGCAATGCAAATCATCCAGCAATTTATTCCATTCTCTATACGTACTTTTCGCAGACTGGTTACTTGCTAGTCAGCAAAGCGATGGAAGAACGCCTTTATAAGTAAGACAAGATGACCTAGTGGTCATTATGTATTTAAAAACTTTTCAATAACCAGGTGCAAAGAAGCCATTACTGACATAATATTACACATTGCGTATTTATAAGCCTATCGGTAATCAAGAATTGGAGACAAGCGGCACAAGTACCTCTTTATTGCGTAGTTCCTCAGCTTTGCATTAATAATTTTAGCCATCGTTACTATCTATATTCAATTTACTCTATCTTGAAAATTACGGGACTTCGAAATTTTGCTTCATGTTAACAGTTTGATTGCTGTGTTGTTATTGGTGTGTGCAGTTGTTTTCTTATTTACCGTCTTTGTATTTGATTGATAGTCTTAGACGAGCGAATCCTAACGGTATAAAAAGCAACAATGACACTCAAAAAAAAAAAAAAGAACAAAATTAGCGCTAAAGCAAAGGGAGACAGGTTTTGCTTAGTTCGAATATTCTAATACCGTATACTAGTTTGTGTATATTATATAATCCAGTGCAAAGGGGGAAATGATCGATCATTTTAGGCGGTCCCATGAGTAGATTTTTCTGATACCCCATCTTAACTTTTGTAAGAAATAATATGTAAAAATGTGAGAAGTACATTATTTCATTTTGTGACCAGAGTCGAAGAGCACAGTGATAGGCAAATACATTCCGCTTTCCATGCTCCACCAGGCCTCCGATGTACATAATTATGCATTACCAATATATATATATATATATATATAAGTCTAATATATCCACTTTGCTAAATGTAATGACTGGCGGCAAGTTTCTTGTTCTTGTTTTTATTTTCTTAAGTTTTAAATCCATAATTTCTAATGTTTTTTTTCTAATTTCATTTCATTCATTCACAAATTATGACAGACGAGAAGGATTTCCACGATTAAAATCGAAAATAATAATATTCACATCTTTATTATCCTGAATAATAATAATAATAACCCAACCATTGAAAGTTTTTCATCGTAGTCTTTGTAAGCAAATATTTTTTCGAAATTGTTATCCTCGTACAGGGGGGCAATATTACTTGAATGAACTGTAATATTAGTAGATTGTTATTACTAGCGTTTTACATAAGTGAATGCTTGATTAGTTAGTTTGATCGATTTAAAATTAATTCACTCTCTGCTAAACAAATATTTTAGTTAAACTGCTTCACCAACTTTATTGAAAACAGAAGATTCTCTCGCAAGAGCATACTCTTCTTTCTCTTCTTCTTCGTTTTCGTTCTTTACTTTTTTTTCTTTTCAACAGTTTGCTTTTCGTATGCAAATGCTTACTATGGACTTTATAATGATCAACACATGGGATGAATAAATTAATATATTACATACAGCACAGTGTTTTTGGGTGGAGCAAGGAGTAGTTGTAATAAAAAGTAATTGGATTAAAGAGTGTGTCGACAAACTATTATTAAAACTTCTGTTTTTGCTGATTAAAGAAAATATCGGTATTCCTGGTTGTTTGATGATTTTTATTTAATATTAAAGCAACTCATTGCATATTTCTAATATTAATTCTTTAACTCATACTGAACGTAAAAAAGATTGAATTCATACTGAACGTAAAAAAGATTGAATTTATTCGAATGTTTAAATAAGCTAAATTTATCCATTAGATACATTGAGTTTCGCCCGTATGATGGAAAAAATCAGACTATATTCCAGTAACATTCAATTCAACACTACGTACTGAAGTAGAAACTCGACAAGTTATATAAGAATTATCAAAAAAAAATCATGTTCTCTCTGATTGTCTTTTGTGAATATAGATTATTGTATAAGACCCAAGTTAAACTATAACAAAACTGTCTGATTTTTATTTGTCTTTTCTCTCGTTTAATATGGAAGCTTTAATTATAAATTTTATTCAGTCATTATTTAAATATTTCAGTTAGATTCGCTAAAATGATAGCAAAAAAGAAAAAAAGACAATTATAAGATCCATATACTTTAAAAGTTTTGCATTTCGTAAACAAAATTATTATTTAAAAGTTTGACGAGAATGTTTGATCAAAAAATTATCATTTGCGGCATAATTCTTATAATTAATTTTAATTAAGAAAATCTCTTTTGATATATCTACAAAAGCATTTATTGCAGTGTTTCCTAAAAGCCTAAATATTGCTTTGCAAGCATGCCGGCGTTCCAATGATATGAGAAGAGCTGGGCAGCCTATTAAACGCAAACAAAACTTACTTAGTTGTCCACAAAGTCCAAGCAAACGGCACTAATGCAAGCCTCAAACGATGCCTTAAGTTATTAAGTAACTTCTCGTTGCATCCAATGTGATATACGAACCATATTTGATAATTATTCTATGACCTCATTTTTATTTTCAAATTCGCTTTAATGACTTTATAAGAAAGAATGCACCAAAAAGCATTTTGTGTACAACACACAAGCATAAGAATTTTATTTTACGTTTTACGTTTCTATGCTGTTAACGAAGAAAAAACATTTCTTGTTATTCTATCATCAAGTGCTGTCTCGACAACATCTCTTTTGTCATAAAATTCAAAATTCAAGTCACAACTATATGACCAATAATTTACCTGATTTTATGATTGATATGAGATTTTAAAAGAGTTTATATCGTTATCTTACCTTATGTGTAGATTGTATGGTCCATTCATTCTTTCATTTCTTGACCGAAATCAATTCTCTTGAAACACTTGAAAAATGAATAAAGAAAAAGAAACGACTATCGTTTTCATATCGTTGCTTTAGTGCACATCATCATCTATCAGTATTCAAGTCTCTTGTTATCTTGACAATGATTTTCAGATATGTTTTCAATTCAATTGATTATATACGATGCATTATTAAAATAAAAGCTATTTAAGACAATTGAAAAGCACTCAGTATTCTTACATTTTACTATAGTTTGGCGATTTAAAACGAATGAATAGGAATATGAAATACATACGTCGTGTTATTCAAATTTCCTTAAGTAATAAATAAACCACAAATTATATTCAAAAATTTTGCTGAGAAAAGTTATGTTCATAATTCATTAAGAATCGTTGAAAAATTTGCAACATTTGCGAAATATTTCCTTCCACGCGATGTTGTCATATTCAAAACTTTAGCAAAATTGATGAAATTAGAAGTAAATTTGACAACTACGCTTTCATTCATTCATGTGTTTACTATAAAATTATAAATTTAAACAAAAGTTGAAAAATTACACACAGTTTTTGATATCTAAATTTTGATAAGTAAATGAGGAGGAAGAGGAGGAAAGGAAAACTTAAATGACATTAATTCCAATGCACAATGCATTGCCTTCCATGTGGATGCGTATATATGTTGTATGTGTATTCGCTTATTTTCAATGAAAATTCAAATCCATCTTTAAACTTATAGACTCGTAAATAAACTACGTTCTGTAAGACATATTTAAAGCGGTAGCTTTGTATTTTTAAGTGTACTCTTGTACTAAAATGGGTCACAAATTTACTACTTAAAGTTGAATTTTGACAAACTTATACTTGCACTTGTACAATCATATTTGAAATTTGTTATATATAAATGCTTTTTCGTTTATGCTTGTTCTTCATTACTTATAATATATAATCATTACAGCCTGGCTGCTGATACGCATCAAGGAAATGCAAAGTTTTACAAAAAGTTTGAAGATAAATTCGAATTTAACCAGCAAAGTCTCTCTAAGTCATTTAGCATAGCTCTGTAAACATTGTTTCGAAACTCTGTTAAGTAATTAGCATTAAGTCCGTCCAAAGAAGAAAATATAAGATATTTTTGTAAAGACCATGTGAATTTATATAAAACTATCCTTGAAATGATGCAAAAACTGAATTTGTTTTTGGTGAAATCCTTTTAATAAATGTTTGAAAAATGGAATGTTGACATCAGCCAACCATCACAAAATAATCTAATTAGAAAGTTCGTGCCGTCCAGCTTTTCCACTTACAGGGTCTTAGTTCGACTGTATATTTGAGATGCACACTGTGATTGAAGTCTTAATCTTTTATTATTTATGAATTCACTGAACAATTCACTGCATGACCTCACTGCACGAATTCACTGAATTCATTCTTATTTCATGCTCGTGTGGATTGAATAAGATTGGAAGATGGGAAGTTACGTTGACCACGTAAAATAAACATAAATTTTATAATTTCCGTTTCGGCAAATTGACTGCAGCTAAAAATTAAATCTTCCGCGGCTCTTTTCGATTATTCGGGTATAGAGATGACAGTGGAACTACGCTCATTTACAGCACGATCAAGAAGCAACAAAGAAAAAACGTAAATTGAAATCGCAATTTCCTTCAATCCTGACCTGTTGTGATGGATTGTCGTTAGTAGCCAGATATAATCACGTTTGAAATCATCTCTAATCACTTCATATGTGACAAGCATTCATTCCTAAAATAATCCTTATGACCCTTCTTACCTTATTATATATGAACCCTATATAGAAACGTGGGAGTATAACAAGCCCAGTGGCTTTGGTCTTCAGAGAATGGTTTAAATTTGTACATGCGTTGCAAGCGTTTGACTGACTTCTCATATCAAATCACTTCAGACTTTATAAAAATTTTTATAAGAACTTCATTTTTAAATGTAAATCAATTTTATATCATTCACAGTAAAAAAAAATCGACTTCGTTTAATGGAGAATCTCGAATATTCATCATCTAAGAAAAGTCTACAGAAAAGTGTTTCCTTTTTTCTTAAGTGTAAGCATTTTACGAAATCAATTCGATCAATTCGAGGTTTGCACAGGACATGTACAACGTTCTGAGAAAAGTTTGTTATAAACTATTCTATTCTTATAAACTTTTGAACTCCATTTAAAGTGAGTATCGTTTAAAAATATTATATTTAAAAATTTTCTACTTGATTTAGCTGCAAAGTTTTAATTACTGGAGGCGCACGAGGAATCTAATGAAAACTAAAACGATGTGAAATTTTAACATTTTTTCAAAATTTTTATACACTGATAATTTAGTTCAAGGAGGATACAAGTGTTGAGCACGCGTTTGGGTTCTACAAACGTTGTGTTAGATATAGTTTACTTACATTTTTCGATACAAATTATTGAATATAAATTTTTCATGAAATGAAATGAGCACTTTGACGATAACCGAAGTAAAGTAACGATTTTGAGTAATCTAAGAGAAAAGAATCAACTATTTTCCGAGTTAGTTGCGATAGTGATGATGTAAAACAATAAAATTTATATTAAAACGATGGCTACCAATTATAAAATAGTTACAATTAATAAAAGTGCAACACTGTGTACCTTAAATGCTGCCTATTTGCGTGCCAAGATTTTTGTGCAAAATTACATTCACTTATATTATAAAATGTAAGTTTCAGTTTAAGTCTCCAGGTTATCATTACAGATTATCTCTAATTTAAAAATTTAATCTTATTTTGTTTTAATAATTGAAAATTTTGGAATGTCGCTTAACCAATCGATGCGTGAAATTACTTCATAATTCGCCAATTGTTTTGTTCTGATATTAGAGTTTTAGGTTTACGTGTTGTTCCAGTACCAAAATAATAATTTCTATCAGAAAGGGAACAAAGACATTTTGGACAACGAAACTTCCGCTTTATTTTTTGATAGCATTTCACCAGATCCTTATCTTTATTCAAATCTGCCATGCAGCCATCTTCGAAAAAAAAGCAAGTGAGATTTTCTACTTCGTAATGGGCGTATTTGCCCTTACACAACCCACGTGTTGCGGGGAATAAATTACACTTTTCTTCGTCAATGCAAATAGGACGTAAAAAAAGAAAATAAATATTAAAAAAGAACTCTTTTCATAGTAAATAATACACACTCACTCATTTTCACGAAAATAGCGAAACCAATGATGATCCAAATTATAGCGAAAAATTTCATTTTAAAGATTTATAAAATCAACGTAAAGAAAGCAGGTTGATAGTTATCGTGTTCAATATTTAAATAACTCGTGAAATGTTGTAGAAATTGTTAACCAACTTTCGAAAATTAAAAAAATTATAAAAAAAGAGAAGTAACTATTTGAATACGAATAACAATTTTACGGTACTCTTAAGCGATCTGCTGTATACTTGAAGTTAGCGTAAGTATTAATTACCTTTAAAAAAATGTTGTTTAATTTTTTTTTTTATTTATAATAGAAATCTTTACGGAAAGTGCACAAGTTGAAGACTAAAATTTCGATTCTTGTGTTGTCGCTTTTATATTAACAATTTTTAGCTGAGTAATAAATCTACAAAGCAATGCAAATGCCAAATGTTTTCTGTACATATTGACCAGTTGTCAACTTATACCCCTAAAATTATGACGTAATGTGGGTTAATATGAATTTTTGACTATTTCATCTTCTCGCTTCACATGCATTCGTTTCGCTGCAAAAGCTAAAAATCCGTCAAAGGGCCTGGTTTTGGTTATGGATTAATCACAAGCTGAAAGCAACAGCATTAAGTGAATTCTTTATTTCAGATGCTCGAAAGGAGTTAATGAATTTAAAAAACCTTCATATCGCGTATTTTTTTTACACTTGAGTGTTTGGTGAATATCTGTTTTTTCTTCAACATAACACAAATAATCACAGAAAAATTATACATCGAAAAAATCATACATCATTCAATAGATGTAGACATGTAGCTTAAGCCACTTTTTTTTATTGAAATTTGCACCAACTAGAGTGAATGTTCCCTAAACGTCTCACGAGAAAATCTACGATATTCAAATTTGCATCAACTGGAATGAATATTGCAGAGCCCCCTAAGCTGTATATGCCTCGCAAAAATGTCTACGGTATTGCCATTTTTTAATCATTTTCAAAAATGATTATTGTGTTTCATGTTTAAATGTACGCTTAATAAACTGCAATGGTATTATTAGCGTATTACGTCGCCTTCCATCCAAAAAAAAAAAAAAATTGTCAAAAGACCTCCTTTTTTTAGGCTGTTACGTGTCACTCCTGTACGCGATATTTATTATTATATTTCTTAAACAAAGAGATGAAAACATTGCAGTCAGTTAAAACCGACCATCAAATACGCTGCAAGGCTACACTGACTTTCTTGATAAAAAGATACTTTGCCCTCGTATACAGGCAGACTTTTCATGGAATCTTTTGTATGAGAGTGGGTTCAAAAGATGTCTAAATGTAGTAAAATTAATCTACTTGCCACCGAACCTATTAGTCTTGAAGGATTGTAGGAAGATCAAAAATTGTCTCATTCGATCCATATTTTTCATATTAATTTAATATGGTTAAGCTGTACATCCTAGCGATTCTTGTCGAGAAATTTTCAAAATTACAAATTTTTCTTATCTAACGATTTTTTTTTAAAATAAGGCTTCATATGAGAAATGCTTGCAAAAATGGTCCGATCTAAACTGTTTGCAATAAATGTAACAAAATTCATCACAATATCTCAAATTTTGCGAAACAAAATACATGGATAGACATCGGACGGACGGATGGGTGCACACTTATAAAATCAGAAGATAATTCAGAATCGATCAGCATAATAAAAGATGGATTCCTTTAAACTTCTTCAAGGTATAACATACCTCCGAGTAAGTTTAATACTCTACAAGTAACAACAGGTGAATTAAAAAGTTAGTAGGCTGACACATAGATGGCGCTACCAGTATTAAATCCATATAATTTTTAGGTAGCCCTAAGCTTTAAAAGTCACATGTATAAATTTGACAGTTATTCCACTATTAGTATGTGAGTTATAGCAATTTTAGTGAAGCAACTTTTTTGGCGCGATATTTCTGTCCAGCGAGCATTCTTTTGAGGTCTGAGAACAGGAAAAAGTCGCTGGGGGCCAGATTTGGAGAATACGTTACATGCGGAAGCAATTTAAAGCTCAATTTACGCAATTTGCCATCGTTTTCATTGATTTGTGACACGGTGCATTGTTTTGATGAAACAGCACTTTCTTCTTCTTCAAATGAGGCCATTTTTACGCGATTTTGTCTTTTAAACTCTTCAATAACGCTATGTAACATTCGCTGTTTATGGTTTCTCCCTTTTTAAGATAGTCAATGTATATTATACCATGCGTATACCAAAATTTTGATGCCATAAACTTCCCAGCCGACTTTTGCGTCGTTCCACGCTTTGGAGTCAATTCATCACGTGCAGTCCACTCGGCTAACTGTCGATTGGACTCCGGTGTGAAATGATGGAGCCATGTTTCATCCATTGTAACATATCGACGAAAGAATTCGGATTTATTACGATTGAACAGCTCCAAACACCGCTTAGAATCATCAATTCGTTGTTGTTTTTGGTCGATTGTGAGCTCGCGCGGTAGCCACTTTGAACAGATTTTTCGCATATCCAAATATTCATTTACGATATGTTCAACATGTTTCTTTGATATCGTTAGGGTCTCAGCTTTCTCAATCGACTTCACTTTACGGTTATCCGAAATAATTTTGTGGACTTTTTTGATGTTTTCGTCGGCAAACCAGTTCTCTTCGGTTGATTTTCCGAAAGTCCAAATAATGTTCATCAATGTTTTAGTATTTTTTTTTCGCCAAATAGCAATGCTTTATTAACACACGAAATTTGTTTTTATCCACTTTTTCAAACTAACAAAAGTTTGCTTCACTTAAAGTGCTATAACTCACATACTAATAGTGCAACAGACGTCAAATTTGTACACGTGTCCTTTGAAGATTAGAGCTAACTAAAAATTATATGGATTTAATAATAGTAGCTCCATCTATGTGTCAGCCTACGAACTTTTAAGCCAATCTGTTAGAAGGCATCAAAAGTTGGAACTTTATTGTCTTTTGCTTTTTTTTTTATTTTCAGGCAAATGAAATAAACTAAAAAGCATCTAAAAACAGGGCGATGAGAGAATAGAGTTAAATTTACTCACTCTTTCTTGAATAGATCGGAAATACATATATTTTGCAGCATTACATTAGTCATCGTAATATAACAACGTTATGCACAGCGACCGCTAATTTAATTGATAGGTGCAAGCCTATTGCGTTATCTTCTGGAAAGCAATACAGCTATAAATAGTCTGTATAAATACGTTCTACATCGACAAAAAATTTGGACAAAATTTGTCTGAATATAAAAATACGGTAACAATTTCAATTCATTACGCTGATATATCATTGAAAAATATTAGAAGAAGAACTTGAAAACTTGCAAAAACAACAGCGCGAAACACCAACATTTTGTTAGAAACAACATAATGGATGACTTATTGATCTCGAATTTTTTTCTTGATATACGAATACGTCCGTTGCGGTCAACGCTTCATTGTACGAATATTTGTTTAACCATTAACTCTTCTTATAGTACATTACGTATAACCTTTCATTAGCTACTAATACCTGCCTCTGATTGAGGGTAACAGAGGATAATCAAATTAAGCATGCACTGATGTACAAATATTTTTGGTATTGCAATATTAGAGTATTAGGCATTATACAGTACAATGCATAATCCATCTGGCAGCAAGTGTTAAAAACATTCACAACTTTTCCATGAACACTTCATCAAAAACATGCTTTCGTATTCGTTGCCATTGCCATTAACGCATTTCAAAGAGTAATTGCTCTTAAGTGCATGGTAAATGCTTTGATGATTAACCTGAGGCATATACAATACATGTTATCAATAGCGCTATCTTTCTACTTGCGTTAAAGCTCTCTGATATCAAACATATAACAATTATTGCTGAATTTTGCTAAAAGGAAAAATGTTATGAATTAACTACAGTAGACTTGAACATAAAATCGAAGAAAAGATTGAGCAAAAATGATCTACAAATTCATTCGAAAAGTTTTTAACGAAATCTAATATTGGATTTAGAGATGAACAATTAAGTTTAATCTTTTTCATGTTACAACGCATCGTCACGATGGTGAAAGTTATTGTCAGAAAGCAAAAATCTGTTTTCTACTTTTGAAAACCAGACAAATTTTGTTAAAAATATTTCAATCGAAAGCATTTTTATCTTGAATCTAGAAAATGTCTCATCAAATCGGGCAATAACTAATTAATTAAATATATCTGCAAAAATTCCTTTTACGTAACGAAAATTATAAAATCTAAATCTGTAATTGCCTGTTCGAGTTAGAGATACTTTTCATGTCGCTTATCAGCTATTGTATCGAAGTTTTTTACGACTGCTTGTAAGATTCAACGTATTGTCAATTATATTACACATTTAAGTTATAGATTACAGTTGAATGTGGTGTTCCGGTTTATTTCAAACCAAATAGAACCATGAAGTTAAGACGAAAAACCGGCGAAATATGACAAAAGTCAGCGAATTTTCAGCTTAACGAAACTCGACCCCATATGGCAAAACTCGCCCAGGACGCTTTATTAGTACTAACCTGGACGGTACTACCCTCGTCGCTGTTATTACTTTTTTTGTTATTATTGATTCTTTGGTAGAGTGGGGCTTCCATTCTTGTAACGATAACCGAAAAAATACGTTTTTTCGTCTATAACCTCAAGGTGCCGGTTGGCTTACTTTAAAAAATCCAACGAGACAATAGTATCGTTTATTAACTTAAACAACAAGAAAGCACCTAGAAACGTCTCTAATGATGATAAGGCTAAAAGGGGCAATTTATTTTTATAAGACGGCAAAGAAACTAGAGCTCGCAAATCAAATTCCTTCATAAGTACGAAGAACTAAAATTTCTTTTGAAATGATTCTATTGAATTAACATAACAGCTGTAGAAAGAAAAGTATCAAAGAATAGAAACGTATTCAAATGTTGGTCTTATTAAACTCCCATCTGGCCTCCTTGTTACGTATGAATTGGAAAGCACTATTGGCCATCGGTCAATAAAGATTAATAACTTAGCTTTATTTAGGTTTAGGTTAGGGTCTGTTTCGTCGAACAAAGTCCATAAATTATTAGATGTAAAATAAATAGAAAGGCTACTAAGAGAAATACATGTTACAAACAGAGACAGAATTCAATCTTCGAAGAATGATTGAAAAGATTGGAAGTAATATTGCATAGTTCGTGAACGCTTGAGATAAGCATACGAGACGGAATGCCATAAGGACCCTGCGCACAACTATATTTTAATGACTTCAAATGTTACATCATATTCAGAAATGAAAACATTAGGAATCGAAATTCTGTTAATAGACAGCTTAGGAATTTCGTATAGAAAGAATATGTTGTCTTCTTGCCGGACACGAAATTAAAGTTAACCAACAATACCGGAAATGAAATTTATATCATTAATATGATTTTTCATATCAATAATCTTTTTGCTTTTTGTTTTTTACAACTATTTATTTATACATAATCATAGTAGTTTCTAAACTGTTATTATATTTATGTGTTCATATTGAAAGTTTGTTTGATTTTGCTGTATTTACAATTATCTTTGCTTTTTATGATTATTTGCCAGTGAAGGATGCGGAATATATCACATTTTTCGGTCAGTTTGTAACATTGAGAAATACTTAATACCGAAAAATGTAAACATTCTTCCCAAGCATAAGGCTTCGAAAAGATTTCATAATGTATATATATGTATTATATTATGTATTTCCTCTTGACCGCGCCGTAAATTGAGCTGCAAAGAGAAAGATGATGCTCCATCTACCATTACCATGCTAAAAATAATGAAGAAGTTATGATTCGTAATCTTTATGAGATATTATCTTAAAATTTGGAATAGAATCGTCTAAAGCTCCACTGTAACATAACGCGTGATAATGAGAATTCAAAATGTTTTTGTAGCTTACACTTCATAATAAATATTGATCTAATTTAATATTAATATATA
Source organism: Glossina brevipalpis (assembly GCA_000671755.1). NCBI lineage: Eukaryota > Metazoa > Arthropoda > Insecta > Diptera > Glossinidae > Glossina > Glossina brevipalpis. The sequence goes on from KK351235.1 coordinate 162,287, forward strand.
TTCTAGCCAAACTTAGAAAGTCAATGCAAACATTGTGCTAATCGACCTACCTTGCACGACTACATTTAATAAAAAAAGTTACAATTGTAATGTATTAGGTTCGGATACTAGATACTGGATAACGAAGTCGCAGTCTTAAGTGAATATAACTGTATTACTGATCTATTCGTTATTATATTTAATCCAATGGATTTCTAAGTTACACCTATCAGATCAGTAAAACATAATGTCATACAGTATAAATAGTTTGATGCAATTACGCTTATTGTTGTGTGTATTTTTGCTAGTCTGGCATTAAAATTATTAGAACATTATTACTATTATCAATGAAGACCAGTATTCTAATATATTATTAAAAATTGTATTATATTTTCATGAATAACACCATGCAAAGAATTTAATTTTCAATTAAAATATTTAGTAATAAGTATTTTCAATGCTTATGCTTTTAAGTAAACAAAACGATTTATATTTATTCATACTTATGTTAATTAATTGCAATACAATAATAACAATTAACTGTTGTATATAATATGCAATATACGTTATCACACCCTCCACTTACACCTCCTATGTTGTGTTGAGAGTTTAATGAATTCCATAGTAAAGTACACAAGTTTGTGCAGATGTAGGGATGCGGTTCCTTGAAGAAATTTCAATTCACAATCTATATAAAGTAAATAGAGTATCGGAAGACAAATTTAATAGAAATTAATGAATGAAATGGAATTTTAAACTCAAAACTAAAAATTGCGGTAAACATTTAGTTAAGTGGTTACCTGTAGGAAGGGAAGGGAAAAGCTTTATTTTATCTCTCTCTCTCTCTCTCTCTCTCTCTCTCTCTCTCTATAAATTTTTTATTTTTTAATGTAATAAGAGAGTTTTTCTTTGAATGCATATAAATATAATAGAGAAATATTTCAAGTTACGTTTTGTAGAACTTTTATTTTTCATTTGAAACCCTTTTAATGACATATAAACACTTTGTAAGAATTTCGTTAGAATGTGAAGGAAACTTGAATTCAACAGGTAAGACATAACGCAAGCACTTTTTAGAGCGCTAGTGAAAAAACCAGAAAGTTCGAGGAAAATATTTCTTTGAGAAAATGATTTTTTTTAAGCTGAAAGCTTTTATGAATTAAAAAAAAAAAAAATTTTTTTTTTAAATTGAGAGTGCTCTCTTAAACAGCTGATTAACAAAGACTTGCTCTTTTACTTCCTGTGATGGAAAACTTAGAAATCGTATTAATATTTATATAATTACAAATTAATTCATCATAAAATTAACGAGAACGAGTGATTTGGTTAGGGGACAGACTTTCCTCTTGAGCATGATAGAAATTGTCTTGATTCACATTAACTAGAATCATCAAATCCCGTCGGAAAGTGATCATCATTTATTATCTTCAAAGAAATGTTTACGTATCAAGATTATATTTGTGAGTATTATTATTATTATTATTATACTCTAGACTAATGAAATTAATTCTTAGGCTAGAGAGATGAGAGCACTAGGCTATCGGCTCGTTGGTATTTTTTCATTTATGAAAAAATTCTATCGCAATGAGATTTGAACATACGTGTGCTGACTTGCTAGAGGCACTTTTTAACAGTTCAGTCACAGTTGCGGCTTACTTCTGAGTAAATTGATCTCTTTTTGAAAAGGCCGCTATTCGTAATACCACAGATGAATATGATAGTAACTCCTCTTTTTAAAGATGTTACATTTGATAGAAAAATATATTTTAATTAATTAACTAAATTTAACTAAATTTGTAATGGGTCAATGAAGTTAACGGTCAATAGTACTAGAGCGGAAGTGTACCGAATCCTCTTCTCTACGTGGTTTCACTAGGCAAGTTGGACGGCTGGAGACTGAACTGAGACATTCAGTCTTATCAACTGCCTTGTAACTGAAGGGTCAGCTAGGAAAGTTTAACTTGTAACTATCGATGCTCGGTGACGAGTTCTTGAGAATTGTGTAAGGAAAGGTATGGAAATATGTGCTTCTTTCGAAAATGTGAATGCCCCTTCTCTAGATTCGTTAATGCAAACGAATCATATAACTGCTATAGCAATGCATTAGTGTTTCTTGTTCTTTGAAGTAATATCGAATATGGGGCGCGGTCAGCATAAAGGCTATGTTGATAACTTTCCAAAAAACGTTAATCTAAGGGCTAGATATTACGACTGACTTCCCGCTTGCGCAAAGAAAGGTTGCTCCTTACAACTATTGCTTGCCCAATACGATATCTGGAGAATGTCTCTTGCCTGATTGTTTGGTAGGAGCACCTTGGACTATTGTGGGATCCTAGGGAGCAAAACACTCTCAACAGAGTGAACGTCGGGGCTATAATTAATGATATATATACTATTGACTCGAAGTAATGCAGAAGATCGTCAATTTAACGATTTACAGAGGTCAAGTTAGCCGATTTTTAGCGGTATATAACATACAAAATATTCCCAATTCTGTTTTTACTCCCATTTGGCAGTAACTTCTAGCGATATTTATTCACATAAATCTGTAAAGTATTGTAAACATCGATATTTGTTTCTTAAGTTGACAATATCGTATACATGAACGTATGCATGGTTGTACCCGCCACTGAACCATTCGTTAAATAAATGAAATGAAAAAATGTCATGCAAGGAATTGAAAAATTAATTCCAGCAATTATTTATATTCATTAGGGATAAATGCTTAGTATGCAGCAACACACGAATTGTTCATTTGATTTCTGTTGTTCTGCTTCAGTCACATGTAAACTTGTTGGGTATACAAAATCTCTTATCTTAGCAACTAAAAACATTTTTTCACTAATCTTCAGGCAATTAAACGTGACCTCAAGCTGAACGAAATATTGAATGAAAAAAGTACTTGAATTTAGTTTACTTTCTTAACCGTCTTAATAGCTTTGTAAATGAACGAAAATGTAAAAAGTAAACCGAACTAAACAAATTCTGCTTGAAGCGATTTAAATATAATAATTAGGCGAGTTTTATAATAATGATGTTAACTTTCCTCTCTATTATGTTACAAGGTTGCTTGCATAGACAATCTCGTATACAAGATGTGACAAGAATTTTATTAACCTAACGTATCTCCATACGTTGTTGTATTTTTCCTTTCATAATGCATTAAACTTTATCTCTTAGTTGTAACTCACTCGGAAGTAATTGCTCGCCGTGAGCGGGTAAATCATAATCTTTTAATTGCGCGAATGATCTTTGAGTGCATGTTTTGTATTTAGTATATATTTCAAACATATTTCTGTACGATACGACGGCCAAAGGCAGTAGATTTGAAACCATGTTTCCATATTCTGTTCATACATGTTATATATATAATATATAGAGTCTTTTGGAACATCGAATTCCTTATACGAATTCGCTGACATTTGAACTTTCGAACATGATAAAAAAATGTTGAATTATTTACTATTATATATATTATATATCTATATATAAATCTCTCTCTATATATATATGTATCGTTTCATTTCGATATAGCGAGTTTGTGAGCTTGAACCGTTAAACCCGTCGCAAATATTAGTCTTTCCTTCATTCATTGACACATTTATTTAAACCAATTTTTCGCTATTCATTTGTCATAACTGATTTTATTTGAGAAGCCTACAAAAACATGCACGCAACAGTTAAGTAAATGTGCCGAAGAAGGACAGTTTATCATTAATTCAGCTAAAGAATATCCGGCAACTTTTAGCCGTCAATTGCAAAATTTGCAGAAATCTAGCAAAACTACGAACGAGTACTTAATTTCCGCATGCTCACGGAGATAGAAAGCTGCTCTGAAGAAATTGCACCCATTTTAAAAAAAGCTTTCTTCAATCACAGCTCACCTGCTAACAGTTTTGAATCAGATGTCCACATTTCGATAAAAGTCACTTTGATGATAAGATTTCTAAATGTCTATGCATGTATGTTAAATGGTACTCCATATCAGGATTCTCGAAAGTAAAAGGTTCTAATTTTTAATATTACAAATTGTATATAACAATTTTGGACCAAATATGTGAATTTATTAGATTCCACTCCATATAATTAAAGTATACTTTTATCAACAAAATAAAACCGACTACATACTATTTACTATTAGCAGTAGTATCTCTGTATCTCTATATCTCTATATTTCTACTTCTTTGTGTATATCTTTATATCTTCTTAACCTCTGTATCTCTATAAATGTATATCCCCATATCTCTATATTTCTATATCTCCTTATCTCTATGTCTCTATCTCTCTGTATCTCTATATCTCTATATCTCCAATATCTTCTTATCTCTATATCTCAATATCTATGTATCTCTATATCCTTATATTTCTATATCTATATATCTCTATACTTTCTGTATCTTCATATCTCTATATCTTAATATCTTCATATCTCTATGTTTCTATAACTCCCTATACATTTGTATATTTATATATATTCCTGTCTTTATCTTTCCCTCTATTACCATCTCTATCTCTATTGTTAAGATAATTTCTATCGCAATTCTAGGTTTAGCCAAAGAATGCTAATGTAATAATGTATCACACTATGAGCAGTAGTTTCGTAATCATAACTCTGTTTATCTGTTCAGCGATTTCTTATATATTTCTGTTACAATCGCAACCAAATTTAATAAAAATATTTTTAAAAAATTCTATTTGAAAATGGTCCAAGTCAATCCCCGTTCAGGCCTACAGTATAAAATAAGCTGAAAAGACTTCTATGTTCCGAGTGTTTCGCTCATTACTCATGGGTGATTTCCATGGTATTCCATAAAAATAAAAAGAATCTGCCATGCCCACGAATTAAAATGAAGTGTTTTTGCCTTTTTTCAAGGTAAAGGTGTTGAGTATAGAAGATTCGGCTTAGCCGAATATAATTTTTTTATTTGTTTATATTTATTATGATTAAAGTGTCAAATATTGTTATATTCTCTCTCATTTCTCTTTCTCTCTCTCTCCCTTTTTCTTGGTAATGTTCTGGTTCTAATCCTCAATTATCACTGAAATTTACGTGGTATGGTGACGTCTAACATATTTAGCAGATTGGAAAAGTTTTAATGATATCTTTAGTCAAATAACATAGTAAAGCTAAGAGCATTTCTTAAGAGTTTAATGCAAAAATGTGCTTTTGTGATAAAACTTAAGACATTTCAATCAAATAACAAACATTTATTTACTCTTTGAACTCTCTGTAAAGTATCTTTTCCTAAAAACCATTTGTATGAAAAAAAAAAAAAAAAACGATATGCATCGCTAAAATATATTCTCTGTGAATGTATTGTCTGGCATTGTATAATGCGAAGTAAAAGTAAATATAAGTTAATGTAAGATTTTACGAAAGATACATTATTTTCGAATAGTAGTCGCGACAACAACGTAGAAAACACAATCAAATATATAGAATTTTCGTTATTTTCTCATTCATCATGCAATCAAAGATTCTTTTGCTTATCTTTGGATTTAATTTCCAAAGAAAATCTGCTGTTTGTATAAAAGCTATTGTGTGAATTTTCCAATCACTATATTTGAATTAGATTACTAATCAATTAAAAATGTATTCACAATGTATTCACTTTATATAAAATAGAATGATGATGATGATACTTAAATCAAGATGCGGCGTCAATATTTTATAAAAACTACGACGATGTCACTAACGGAATTTCTAATAAAATAAAAAAAAGGAATGAATTCAAAAAATGCATTAGTATCAAAAATTATTCATTTTCTTTAGTTAGTTGATAAGCAATGCAAACGAAAGACATGACAATGGGGAAAGAGATGGTCTTTCATTCTGAATAATACAGAGAAGAAAACTTTTCGAATGAAGTTTAGTTTTTTTCATTGAAAGCAATTGAAAAAAAAAAACTTTTACTTTTGAAATTGTTGAAAGAAACCCTTCATTGTTTTCTTTTTTTTTTTTTTTTTTATTTTCCTCTTCTCTTAACTATTATTAGAATTTTTTTTATCATACTACCCCAAGCACTTCGGTCTATATACTAACCCCACATGACTTGTGTCCTACTTATACATCTAACTGTAATTGGCAATTCCTCAATTTGATATAAAAGTTAGTAGCAATTTCAATGCTTGGTAAGGTAAGGAAAAATTAAAAATTTTCCTGTAGTATTAGAAATAAAAATAATTTGAAATCAATTTCATGTTCTTTTACATTTTCCTAAATCAATCCATATACTGAATTACATACCTAGGATTCATCGATTACTAGATTTGATTTTCTTTCTTTTGCGTTCTGTTTAATAGCATTAAAGCAAAAAGGCTTTATATTGCAATACTTCTTCTTCTTCATGCTTTATTTGCATTCATTTCATTTAAATTTTCTATTCGCAACAAAAGGGTATAAATTGTAACTACATATCCTATATAAAATACTAAGAAATTATATTGAACCAGTATAACTTTTGTCTGTCTGTCCAGGGGCCATGTCTTAAAGTTAAGAACACAAAACTGAAACTGTATACATACATGTATATATTCGTATACGTCCTGGCTAATTATTAAGTTTTAAAGTCCGTTCAGAATTTCGTTTACAATAACTAAATGCTGCGACTTGCAATGTTGACCTACGAAATCGAATTGCTATACAATAATAGACGTTATTCGTCTACATTTTTAATGCAGACAAGAAACCCTATATCGCCACCCTATAGGAAATATTGATTTAGAGACTAGTATGAGCGTCTAAAGGACTACAAATGATCTCAATCAACTAAAAGACATTTTCCTATTTTACAAAATGTTTTGCGATTTTAATGAATTACTTTAAGGTGATTGGTATCAAGTGGATTCGTTTTAAGAGTGCCTTAATTGTTTCAAACACATTTCTGTATGTAAGAGAGGTGAAGAGATAAATTTAATAGACAACGCAGAAAAAACAAGAAAATTTTTCTTTCTGCTTCGAGCATAAACGAAAGTATTGCTTGATGTCAATGATCTCAAATGAATGAAACGTATAAAGGAGTTTATGGCTTGAATTAAGAAAAACATATTTGTTGGTTGGCTGGCTGCCTGGATACCTGGCTGACTGCCTGGCTGGTTGGCTGGTTGGATGACTGGCTGGCTGGCTGGCTTGCAGGTTGGACGACTGCCCGGCTGGCTTGATGACTGCCCGGCAGGCTTTGATGCCTGGCTGGCTGGCTTGGATGCCTGGCTTGGTGACTTTGATGCCTGCCTGGCTGACTTTGATGCCTGCCTGCCTGGGTCGCTGGTTAGCTGGCTAGCATATAAATACGTATATGTCGGGACGACAGTGGATTACTGTGCCTGTGAATTATAGTCGTAGGTAGGTAGGATCCAAAAGCGTCAAAGTGTAAATGAAAATTGAACTCGTAATTTCCTTCAAACCTAAACTGTTCTGATTGATTGGTGTTATCAATCTGTTATAATCGTGTTCGAAATCAGCTGTTATGATTTCATATGCGACGACGGTTTCCGAACGTTTCTATGTCAAACATTATCTTATCTTCATCTTATTCTATTTACTTAAATCCTATATAAAAGAGTGGAACTACAACGAACGAGTACTTTTGGCTTAAATGACTTAAATTTGTACGTGTGACATGTAATCGATGTGTAAATCGGAGTTTCGTCTATTCGTCGGTAACAATTATGTACGATGATATATGTAGAATATATTTCATATCAAAAAATATGACAGCACATCATAATCATTCAAAAATTCATTAGCGAAACAATGACACGCGATTAATTTATTATTGAGTTCATATCACTAATGTATTCTTACCCAAGTTTAATACATTTTTCGACCAAACTCCGTAAAATTAAAATTATTCCAACAATTATTATGCTCCTATGATCTACCTCCAGTGACGACTATCTCTTTATGGTTTTTTTTTTTTTTTTGTGTAGATCGCAAATTTTTAGACAACCCGCACATGTATGCGTTGTAAGTTTAAAAGTTAAAAATGTATTGAAAATATTTACACTTCAAAGATCAACATCGATCAAAAGTCGCGTTAACGATAAATATTCTTTACACGTTTATTTATCTTAAGTTTATTACTTCTATTAATATATTCGCATTCCACGTCTAGGTTCTCGTACAATTCCAGTACCATAGTAACCAGTATGATTAAATAAACAAATACAGTGTGTGCACTCAACTTCCCTACTTATTCTTACGTAGCATGCCACCTGGTCCTTAGTTTCTCTCAAGTCTGCCATGCAGCCGTCATCGAAAGAAACGCAGGTGAGATTTTTTTCTTGGTAAAGTGTGTATGGCCCTTTACACCACCTACGTAATGTGAGGTCTACTACACATTTTACTACATTTTTCTTTTCTGCAAATGAAACGTAAAAAAAGAAAAGAAATATTAAAAAACATTTTTTTTTCATAGTAAGTAATACACTCACTCATCTTAACGAGCATAACGAAACCAATTATCATCCAAATTATAGCGAAAAATTTCATTTTAAAAGTTTATAAAACAAACGTAAAGAAAATAAATTAAAAATTTTCGTATTCAATGCTTAAATAACTCGGAAAATGTTATAGAAACTTTTATCAATTTTAACAAATATTAAATGACAAATAACTATTTGAACACAAATAACAATTTTACGATACTCTTAAATGATCTACTGTATAACCCAAGCTCAAGTAAGTAAGTATTAATTGCTTTTAAAATATAGTTTAATTTATATTTTTAACTATAACAGTAATCTTTACGGAAAATGCACAATTTGAGAACTAAAATTACGATTCTTGTGTTCTTACTTTTATATTAAAAATTTCTGGCTGAATAATAATACAAAGCGTTTAATGCAAACGAAGTCTGTTTTCTAAACATACTGACCAGTTGTCAACTGGTTAGTTGGGTTAATATGAATTTTTGATTCTTTCATTTTCTTACTTCAGGTGAATTTGTGTTCGCTACCAAAGTTACAAATCTTTTAGAGGGAATGGTCAGGGTCATGGCTAACCAAAAGCTAATAGCAACAGCATTAAGTGAAATCCTTACTTCAGATATTCGAGGCCGCGGTTTTAATGAATTTCGCGTCCCTTCGTCTTGTGTAGCTTCTAACATTTTGGTGTACGTCCTGAATGTCTGTTTTTAATTAATAGTTTTTCTTTACAAATGTTTTATTTATTTAATGATATGTTTTATTTGCTACGCAGGGCTTATATTAGTCATTATTAAAAGTAGAAAACTTTTCTTAAATTAAACGTGCAGCAAATTATAAAGTGAAATAAAGTGAAAATGTCTTATCGAAGCTTCAGTATCGTTACTCGAATTTCTAAGGTTGAGAGCGAATGTGAAAAGGATCGAATAATCGGATAGAACTTAGTAGGGTCGCGCGGCAGCTGTAGTAGAGAAACAAAGGAAAAAATAGCTCAACAATATAAAAACTTAATAATGCTGCTAAGCTTAAGAGTGTACACTTGGAAATCTTTCATCAGAAAACAACCGAAATCGCAGCCAAGATATTATCGCTTTCCATGTTAATAAGTCTGAGAAACATTCTACCTGAAGTGAATCGTTTGTTTAGTTTTCTAGATCTCAAAAGAGAAAGGATGTACGGCAAAGAGCACGCAGAAATGTGTCAGGAATATGGTAACCTTGACGCGAAGCCTTTTCTGTCAAAGAATGAGAAGAACTATTTTCCTTCCATGGTGTCTGCATTTTCTAACTTAGAAAAAATATATTAAAAGTTTTTAAAATTTTTTTTAAGCTTAAATTTTTGTTGTCTTTATAAGCTTTTAATAATTATTTATAAGCTTTATAAACTTTTGATAATAATTTTTTATAATACTTTCCTGTTAGCATGGAAATTTCACATCGATATTTCCGATACTTCTTTATATCCATCCAATCATACAGAACTTTGCACATATTTTATTTGTTCCGATGAGAATGCATTGTGGTACAGTTACAATTTCTGCCGACCGCTACAAAATAGTGAATTACCGTTTTCTTGACAATCTCCTTGCTAGCGGTTTGAAATGACTTTGAAATTAGAAGACGACGAATATATGGTGAACTAACAAGACTAGAGTTACAAGTAAGGGTTATATTGTCGAATTTTTCACCGATGAAACTCCAACAAGAGAATAATTGTTTTCATATAATTAAAGCTTACTTCAGATCAAAGGGAACATCTGTGTACAAAAGGTATGCATAATATCTGCTTACAGATAAACTTGATCTAAGTTAGAAAATACCAGCTAATGTTAATGGAACGTTGGTCTACTACAATCTAACATCCAATGGACTTGTAAATGATGTAATCTGCTTTACCACAGATTCTAAGTGGTTAATCTTCGCAAGTGATCACTTACACAAGAAGCAGATTATATCGTATAGTATAAATGTAGGCTTAGAAACAGGAGGAATTCATAGAAGAAAGTACATTTTAAAGAAACTCGGAAACGTTGGCACTAATGAACACAGAATGCTGCCAATTGTGCTTTCTTGGGATTCTACTGTTAAGAAAAAATGCAAGACACTGCAGTAGATGGCGATCTATTATATTTGACACTAAGGCTTTAAAGTATCCGAAAATTGTTTTTTTTTTCAAAACTTTTATGTACAGTCACACAAAAGCCTTTTAGTTGACTGAAGTAAAAATTTATTTCAAAACAATTTTTTCATTCTTTTTTCACTCATTTATTTCATTCTTTTTTCATTCATTTTTTCCATGTTCTGCAAGAGATATTTAAAGCTGTGGCTTTGCGTTTTCAAGTATGTGCTTGAACTCTAATACGGATCACAAATCTACTACGTAGAGTTGAACTTTAATAAATCTAAACATACACTTGTACAAAAATTGAAATTTTGTTTGGTATAAATGTCTTTCTATTTATGTTTGTTGCTAATTACTTAGTATATATAATCATTGCAGTTTGGCTGACAGGTACGCATCAAGGAAATGCATTTATTTCAAGTAAAACTTTTCAAAAAGGTATGAAAATGAATTCGAACTTATCCAGCAAAGTCTCTCTAAGTCTCTTAGCAGAGTTCTGTAAATATCGTAACGCAGCTCTGTTAAGTACTTCGCATCATCCTATGGCTGGATTTGCAATCGTAGTCCGTCCAATGTAGAAAGCATAAGATATTTTTGTAAAAACCATGTGAATCTATATAAAACTGCCCTTGAAATGATGTAAAAACTTAATGTGTTTTTGATGAAATCCTTTTAATAAATGTTTGAAAAATGGAATGTTGACATAAGCCAACCATCACAATATTGTTTAATTGGAAAGTTCGTGCCGTCCAGCTTTTCCACTTACAGGGTCTTAGTTCGACTGTATATTTGAGGTGCACACTGTGATTCAATTCTTACTCTTTTATTATTTATGAATTCACTGCACAATTCATTGCATGAGTTCACTGCACGAACTCACTGAATTATTATTTCATGCTCGTGTGGATTGAATAAGATTGGAAGTGACGTTGACCACGTAAAATAAACATAAATTTTATAACTTCCTTTTCGGCAAATTGACTGCAGATAAAAATTAAATCTTCCGCGGCTCCTTTCGATTATTCGGATATAGAGATGACAGTGGAACTACGCTCATTTACAGCACGATCAAGAAGCAACAAAGAAAAAACGTAAATTGAAATCGCAAGTTCCTTCAATCCTGACCTGTTCTGATGGATTGTCGTTACTAGCCAGATATAATCACGTTTGAAATCATCTCTAATCACTTCATATGTGACGAGCATTCATTCCTAAAATAATCCTTATGACCCTTCTTACCTTATTATACATGAACCCTATATACAAACGTGGGAGTATAACAAAGCAGTGGCTTTGGTCTTCAGAGAATGGTTTAAATTTGTACATGCGTTGCAAGCGTTTAACTGACTTCTCATTCTCAAATTT
>KK351235.1:271857-304414 GCA_000671755.1 Glossina brevipalpis
ATCCACAAGACAACTGCATTTGATTGATTATGGTCTGAACTGTTGACTTATTATCATATACTTCAAATAAAATGTTTTACATTTTTTCCATTCTCTCTGGGCATTAGCGTTTTTTCATATATATTTCCTTCATTATCAAATGTCTGTTTACGTCTTTTATATGAACGAGTGTGAAGTTTTTACCAGAGAAATTCGTTAAAGAAAAAATGAAAATAGAAAGAGAAAAACTGAAAGAAGGGAACAATAAAGAAATCAATCTTCTAAAAGCGCAGTTGTTCACCCTTAGCCGTTTTGGACCGAAATTCATTTCGCGCATTGTCGTATATGAGGCATTATTCATTGCTCGTTATCAATGTCTTCAAAAATAGTTCGATTATGTCTTAGCATATGAAAATTAAGCCCATGAAATTATCCACCGTTAGTTCATATCGCTCGCAAATATCGAGCTTGTTTTTGTGTATCGCTAAATGTAAATGGTTCAAAATTATAGCAAACCGCAATGAAAAGCAATAAAAATATCGCAACATTTCACTAAAATTGTATCAAATTGTTTGTGTTGTGTGCGTGCACAATATCTGAAGCATTATATTATAAAGCATTATATTATAAATTTGAAGCAATCTCGAGCAGGTTTGGTAAACTATTGATGTATAAGTAATATGTAGATATATAAGTGAAAATTGAAGAAGAAAAATTCAAGCAACAGCAATTCTATTATAACGTGATAAAAAATAAGATAGAGGACTAAGCGTTGGCTTTGACATACGTATGCATTTATTATTCTACCCTAAGGGAAGGCAGTAGATAAATGCTTTCGTTCACCAAACAAGCCAGGCAAGAGAAAATGAGCGATTGAAGGAAGCATGTTCAAAATATTTGTTAAGCGCATTGTGAATATAAAGTTAGACTAAATATCACGCCGACGTATACACAAGTACAAGCTAATTGAATTGCTTTACATCACCGTCTTACTTATTCTAGAACGTCGTACTGATTACAACATTTTGATTGGTGTGTTACGCGTCAATCTAATGCATTTATTTTCATTTAAAGCTTCGAATTACATTTAAATCACTGTTTAATTATCCCTTAGAAAAGAAAACTGTATAATACAGACCTTCGTGTAAGGAGGTCTTTTTCTTAACATTCATAAGAACAATGTTCGTTGATATGATCGCTTTTGTTATCGCTACGAACGAAGAGCAATAACTGCGTACGTAAAATTTTTGTGAGTTTAAGTTTCTATTTCTTTTGAAAACTATTTTTTTTCTTTTGTTCTTTATTTGTTTTAAATTTCAATTTATAAACTTTCTCTTTAGAATTTCGTATTGACTTAATGTTAACATCGATTCTTTTAATAGCTTTTCAAATAGACAGCCTTTGTTTTTAGAATAGAAAACATTCCCAAAAAGTTTAGTTTAGTTTAGTCGAATGCAATCATTAAATTTAAAGCGGCATGTGAAGAATGACATATTAATCGCAATGTATTTCTAGTAAAAAAGCTTTAAAAGTAAAATTTTTCAGAGAATTAATTTAAGATATTTTAAGTGTATTATCCCTACTACTGGTTACACATAACACGTATGGCCACAAATATGTGAAATCGTAAAAATACCCTAAAATGTGAATCTAGAGATTATACATACGCCGAAATAGCCCCGCTTGCTACGAGCGATTTTCTCTCATTTAAAAGCGATCTCGCTACAAGTAATTTTTATTCATCCTGTAGTGGTTTAACAGCAAACCCTATTTTTACAAGCTCCAATCTGACGGTAATCTTTGGTTTATCTGTAAGTCAGATAATACTTTTAAAAAATTTTATTTGCACATATATTTTAATCCTTTTTTGTTTTGAACGTTAGCAATATTACATCATTGTAGGGGTTGGGAATAATTTGTTCATATTATTTCTGAGCTCAACTATATACTGCGGATGACATTTCATAATTTTATAACTCTCTACCTGTGCTTTATTTAGTCCAACCAAGCCTTTATCCTGTTGAATAATTTTTTTTTTTTTTGCCTTTATCGCTGGTGTATTACGCAATGATTTGGTGAAATCCTTACTTGACTAATCTTAATTAACCACTTGTCACCCATTTTCGCGTTTCTACTTACATCACCTATTACTTATTATCTATTAGAGAGACGAAGCTGCTTTTCGTATCGTTTTTTATTATAGTTTGTGTCAAATGTACCCGCCACGCTCTGTATCGATTTTTTATTCTTAACAATTCATCACGTTGACGGTCATTTTGTTTTACTTCCTTTGTCTGAGCTGTTGTGTTAAATTGATATCTTCTTGTTAAAACAAATTGTATTGCAAATATATACATAGTCTTTAGAAACAACAAAGAGAGGTAACACAACAATAATTTAATTAAATTTTATGCATAAAGCGGATAAGAAAGCTCTTGCTGTTAAGTAATAATTATATATTTTCTAAGAATTAAATTACAATCGATTTCAGTTTAATTTTTATATTTAACATTGAAGGTAGAGACATAAGAGATTTGTTCTTCGACTAAGACCCCATAAAGTATGTATATATTTTATGTGTATAAGATTTTGTGTGCATCATCATAGGTAACGCTATTTGAAAACTTATGATTATAAAAATTGAAAGAAAATCTTCAGTTTTGCTTAGTTGATGACCCAGTATAAAACCAAATGATCCCACAACGATAAGCAAACTGAGTGTAATGTGCAATATGTATTTCTTAATAAGAAAAAAATTAAACCCCAAAACGCTGTAAAAGTAACGTGCATGCAACATGTAATATTTCACAGAGCCATCTAAACGTACGAGTCCGGAAATAAATTCTCAATCAATTTATTGTTACGCTTATAATCAACACAATATTTTAAACTTTTTGTATATGTTGATTTGAGATATATGATATCAAAAATTTACTCCAAGTTGAACATAATTTGTTTTTATTAAGGATATTAAAGACTGAAAATCTTTAATATTTATTCATATAATGAACGAATATTTTCATATCCAGCACAGAAGGTGAAGCTTACATTAATTTTATCAATTTGTTCTTAATGCCCTGAAGGAAACTTGGAGCTCACACACAAAGTATATCAACATCAAATTTAGAATCGATTTAAGCATGTTCGTCTGTCCGTCCTTCCATCCGTATAATGTCTGCGGTAAACAATCTCTTGGCAGCAAATATTAAAATATCAGCATGTACCAATGTCCGTCCGTCCACCTACCTGTAGACATTCTGCTGGCCGAAAACTGAAACTATCGGCTTCATATCTGGCAGAAATTTTAGAAGTTATCTTGCGCTGGCTTGTGTTTGAAAATGGTCGAAATCGGTCGATAGGCATGCCTACATCGTAGATTGAAAACATCTCTGCTTTAAAAAAACATTGGGTTTTTTTTTCCTTATTACTCATAAACCATAGTAGACAGATATAGAAAAATTCCGACTTTTATTGAGCCAGCTATCCTTTAGTATCGGTACAGAGATGAAAAAGATCGATTAAGCCCACTCGATATAATAGAGAGTACTCAGCTTTAATTTTTTTGTGAAAACGTTTGTAACAGTTACGAAAATGCTTCAAAAACCACATAAAGTGTATATATTCTTGGCCAGTATGAAACTCAGTAACTAAATAGATGCATACATCCGTCCACCTGTCCGCCTGTCCATATATCCACCAATCTGTCTGTTTATCTGTGTAACGTTTGCGATGACCATTCTCTCGGTCACAAAGTTTGAGATATCTGGATGAAATTTGGTAAAAACATTGAAAGTTCTTCCATATACTTTCCTATTGAAAATTGATCAAATTGATTATATATCACACTTACAGTGTAAAATAAGTTGAAAATACCTTCATGTTCTAAATGTTTCGCTCACTACTTATAGATCGCACAATAAAAATTTCCGCGGTATTTTATAAAAATAGAAAAAATCTTTCACGCTTACCTTTTAAAAGTTAGTTTTTTACTTTTTTTTAAAATAAAGGTAAGCGGTATCAAAGATTTGGCAGAGCCGAATATAATTTTCTTCATTGTTTCTATTGAATTTATAGATTTAAATAAATTTTATTTAGATGCAATTTCAGAGCAAGTGTAACTTAAGACATTTAATAGAATATGACATGAAAGCTGTAGCAATTGATTTTAATTGTAAATTTAAATGATAACTTCTCAGTGAACTTTTGAGGCAGGTTGTGTCAGAGACGGAAAAACCCACACAAATAATTTATTCTTTCTTGACGATGTATTGCAAAAAAAAATTTCTATCAATCTATCTAAGTTAGTTAAGATTAAAGCAAAAAAAATTCATTTTCAGACCTTTTATATCAAGTTAAAGTAATTTTAATAGAATGAAAAATTTATTCGTTTTAAGAGTTTTAGGGAAAAATTGTTAAAAAAGCATAACAAAAATTATTCTCAAAATGTTGTATTGATTGAAATATTTTTACAAAATATTTTCTTATTTGCATATCTACGAAATTCTTTGCATTGGTTTTAAACGAAAATGTTTCAGTTTACATTCGAGTAAGGAATCAGTCTAATGAATTCAAAATATAATACAAATGACTTATTAGGTGCACGACTAAGTATTTTCGTTTTTCAAAATTTACGCAAAAATATTTTTTTTACTAAGGAAAATGTCGAATTTGATGCGAAAAAAACGCTGATAGCCGGAAGCTTTGCTTTTAATGCTTCATTCGAAGAAAAGATCTACTAAATCGTGACTGGTGATGAGCAATACATTACTATATCTAAAGTGCAAACAGCTATGATGAAAAAAACTAAGCGAACCATGCAAATATACTTTATAATCATAAGGTTAAATATCTAATGTAGTCCCATTTGGCGAAAGAGCGGATAATCGTCCTTCCCTCTGTAGAAAGAAGAGTTTGTTTGAAATATAGGAAAGCCTCACCATGGTGGAACGCTGCCATTAACAACTGATACAGGTAAGACAAAAAACGGGCCCAATATGGCAAAAGTGATGATCGCCCAAGTTTTTAATATCATGAAATCCGGTGCTATAAAACACAACTCGCTTATGAAACGTTAGAAATAAAATGCGCTATTCTTCCCGTTGTTATCAAACCTTTGATTTACTACAATCAATGTTTTATTGCCTCTTCGAACAGGACTTCCATTCTTATGACGATAGCCAAAATGTGGATCTTTTTGGGCACAGCTTCAAAACGTTGGTTATGTTTTCACAGAGTAAGCTCTATTTAAAAGATGCGAGAAATAGTTCCTGATAGTGGACAACACTTTTAAAAATTTCAATTTTTCATTGATCCAAAAACTTATTTGCCCACCTAATGTGCCGTATACATCATGAATAATGTGTAAATAAAAATATATAAATAACCACACATCGACATTTGTGCCTATGTAAGCTGAAAGTAAAGCAAATAAAAGAAGTTAGAAGTTCAATTTACAAGAATTTAACCTTAATAAATATAATTTTAGTTGAAAGAATACAAGGAGAAATAAAAAAATATATCTTTGAATTTGTGGGAAAATATTTTTTCATTTTTTCTTATTTGAATAACATTCAAATAATTCAAAATAAAAAGAAAAAAAGAAATGATAAAGTGTATCGTTATGTAAAAATGCATCCATTATGTTATTTTCCAATTAACACACGCTACGAAAAGATCGATAAAGAAATTTATATAAAAGTGGAAAGATCTAGAATCCTTTTCGCAAATTTTTACATTTTAGGACGAATCTTTAAAAATTTATTACATTTTCAACTTTTACAGATGCATTTTGGAAAGCCCGCGAAAAGTATAATTTTACATATAATCTTGATCATCATGAATAGCGAAATCTCTATATCAACGCTTCATGAATGCATTTACAACTAATAGTGGGATAGAATCGAAAATAATTTTTTTGCTTTTTTATTTTAAAAATAATTCTTTCATTTTTTTTTCACATATTTATACGATATACAAAATATCGTTATACCCTCTAGACTTGGTGTGATTCTAAAATGGATGACTTCTCTACTCTTCACATAGCCACTATGCAACTTTATATATATATTTTTATCTTATTGAAAATGTTTTCCTTGACATGCAGATGACAAGTGTATCCATTAGCGTATTGAACTGTCAGAAAGAAAATTTATAGCAATCAAAAAGTGAAGTTACCCAACAAGAAAAAATTGAAACTAAAATATGTGTTTTCATTCTTATTAAAGTACTTGATTGTCCATTGGCCAAATGGAAGGACACTTTCTACATTGAGATTGCAATGAAATAACATTGTTTGGGAGCGAAACTACGCATTTCATAGCGTATTGGCAAATATGAAAAATCAATTTACAAAAAGTTTACTAAAAGTAAAAGAAAAATTCATTCATTTATTGAGAAATATTTTTCTTTTCTTTTTTTTTTTTTTGTTCATTAAAATTATCTGCTTTCGATTTAATCTCATTTCAGACTTTTTTGCAAAAATAAAACAAATTTATAATTCTTTAGATATTCAAATGACGAACAGTGTCTCACTCTGATGAATTTAATGAACTTCTACTTCGAAGAGCATTACTTCAAAATGAAAACTATTCAAAGAACTAAAGTAAATCAATAGTTAGTGCTATGAAAACGATGAGAATATGTTCGATAAGTTTTTTTTTCTGGTAATAATTATGATATGCGCATAGAATATATTTTTAATTATTTATATAAAAAATAATGCCACCGATGTATGATAGTTTTGAATTATTTTTATTTCCTCTTTTTCGCTTTTCAATCGCTGCGAACTCTCATGGCTTTCGTTTGAATAAGGATAAGCATGACGTACATAACAATCCAGAATTTATTACAGAATTAATTAAAATCAAAGTATGAACCAGCAACGATTCTATTACCATTTTCTAGTTCCCTGACTTTGACTTGTATGATATAATAAAATCTAAGGGTTGAAAGTATATAAAAACTTGATGACTTCATACGATTTTGTTGTACTGATGGTTAAGTAAAAGGAAAACCCTCCTTTTCAAACGTATACGACGTACATCATACGAACGATGCAAAGAAGAATTTTAATCAAACGAAGACTCATCTCTGTGCTTTTATATGTAGCTTAGAATATAACATAAACAAAGCAAGCATTTAATTTGCTTTCCAGATTTGATGCCGCAAGCTTCGCAAATAATCGGTTATCATAAGTTCATAAAAGTATTCATACACAACCCTTGATACACACATCTGATGAAGAATTTGAATATACTGCATGAAGATTTATGTCAGAGTGAGTAAATTTTAGAAATTAGTTGACATATTAAACAATATATGTAATGTTGTTAACATACATTCATACACTCAATGTTCTTTTTATGTTTCAGCAATATCTTTACACATTTATATATGCAACGTAATTACATCAAGGACTCGTACAATTTCATAAAATCGAAGAGAATATTGAGATTAAGTTATAAATACTTTTAAATTTTTTAAAGGACAAAGTACATTTTCGGTGGACCCTGAAAAACTCTGACTAAAATACATGAAGAAAAGTTTCTATAAGAACGGTTAGGAAATTTGAAGTTTATTCCTCATATAAAAACACCGGAATCTATTAGTTTAACTAACAAAAAACCACCCGCGATAAACTTAAGTAGTTCTTAATATATAAAAATATAGTGTATCGTCGTATAAAACCCTTAAATCAATTAATGATACTTTAAGGATTCCGTTTAAGAACCTACTAACTATCATTGAAACTCATTTCTACTACAAGCTAATACAAACTTGAAATTCACCAGTCCAATGGCGGCTTCCAAATGAAATCAAACTTATTAAAATGTCATTCAAAAAGCTAATAAATATTGTATTCCTTAATGAAAATATTATACAGTTTGATCTATTAAGGGCAGTATCGATTGATGGGAAATATTATTAATTTTTGTACAAAAAAAAAAAATCATTAACAAAGAAAGAATTAATTCCTGCACAGGCATTATTCATAAATGAACTTATAAATCGATTTGTGCTGTATTTGATGAAGTGTCTTCATGGCTGAATCATTTTTTCCGTTAACTTCAATTCAGAGTATATACACCATTTTGTGTAGGCGTTTAGCTCGTATTGGTTACGTATAGTTCATGCAAAAATGCATACATAACTACTGCATAAAATATAATAATTATTTCGACTTCAATTAAATTTCTTTCTAGTTCTTCAGTCTATGTAAGCAACTTTTTGTCTATAGAACATTTGTGTGCGTGTGTGAAGATATTTAAATAAAACTAATCACATCGTTTTCGTGTTTCGCTCTGCCGTCTCTCTCTCTCTCTCTCTATATCTACCTTTGTTTTTTCACTCTCTGTGTTCTCAATAAAACCGACGTTTATCTCTTTTAAATGCTCTGGCTAAAGCCTTCAAGAGTATAAGTGATACAAAAAATCAAAAATACATATGTATATATATAAAACGAATTTAAAGGAATTTTAATAAAGAGAAGATAAGCAACTAAAAATTTTAAGTATTCACACTACTACAGTCAAAAATGAAATATTATTAAAATATGTATAAACACAACTGTATGGTGTATGAAATACGATCAATAGTTCATAAGTTTTAAAATATATGCATATTTGTTTATTCATACGCACAACCAACCATACACGCATTTATATGCATTTATTTACGAATTTACATATTTTATTTGCAATTCAAATCATGTTCTGCTTTACATGTATATGAAGCACAATAAACGATTTATTGTGCATCATTTTACATTCGCACGTGTATTTTAGCATAAGCATAAGCACGCACACATACACATACTAAGATTTTTCTATTTTATAAGGAATTCATATATATAATAAAGTTTTTATTCGGAATATTTTTGCTTTCATTTTTAAAGCTTTTCTTTTTTTTCTTTTTTTTTTTTGAGTTTCAACCAACAAAATTTTATGTAATATTTATTATAAAAAATTTTCAAAATTTACTGATTCTTTTTATGTTTTATGGTTATCACTTTCTTGATAGGTGTCATATCCTTATAATCAAATGTTTTTTCATAACCTATATGGGAAGTTGTTTCCAATTTATACTTGGATTCAACTTATCTGGCTATCAAGTAAAGAATATTTATTGCAACAGAAGACCATTCGATTTCATATGCATTTTATAACTAACTACGTCCATAAGCAAACTTTCGCTTCTTTACTGACTGTAGTTTTTAGTTTTTAATACAAATTTCATTTAAAGACATAGTTAATATATTTGAATTATTAATCTTTCATTATCGCTGAAACTGGATTTTACATCTGCAAAAAAAACAAACCAACCAGGATATTGGTGTTCTCGCGATATATATATATATATATATCAAAACCCCATGTGGACCATTTCTCAACAATGTTAAGTTATGTTTAGATTAATTTAAGTTTCAAAATGTGTATTTTGACCCTTGAATGATTGTAATGAATAATTGGTGATGTGGACAGGGACATTAAACATCCAAATCTAAAGTAAATTAATTCAAATTATTTCATATTATTTTTTTTTGGTTTTAATTTTTTATGCTTTTACTATAAATAAAAATAAAAATTATATTTTTCACGGATTTGTGCGTATACAGGAGAGCGGGCATTTTTGCATATTTTCGGTTAATTAAGCTGGATACTAAATTAACTAAGCGAATATGAATATGAATAAGTAGTAAAACTAGAACAGCTAAGTAAATATTCCAATGAATAATGAATTAATTATTATTAAACTTAATTATTTTTTTCAAAATTCAGCTTTCTTTCAAAATTTTTTGGAAAACAACTAAGAACCTGATATGACGATCTCTTGTATACTCTGGGCTATAACGGTAACTGAAAATTGTTATATTAAATCCTACGTCGTTAAGTAAAAATCATATTCTACTTAACATATTTCCAGATCATTCGCGACTTATTATATTGATAAGAAAATATTTATTGTGAGTATCAATAAAAGTATTTTAAGAAATATTTTACTCTCTCTCCTGTGACTTCTCGTCCGTTGTCACTTATTCGCCAAAAAATGACAGATTATCTCATAATGATTGTTATTTGATTGATTTATGGTAAACGTATGTGTGTGTGTGTATGTGTTTCTAATTTTATTTGCGTCTGTGTGTGCGGAAGTCAGCCTAGTTTTTTCATAGCTTAACCGTGTTTTGGAGTTACTTATTCGACACTGTATTGGAACTTTTTCTTGTCGATTAGTAAGTTCACTAGATTCACCGCAACCGAAATTATTAATGTGAGCACAAAAAAGAAAAAGAGAATACAAAAAGTCTACCAGTTATAAAAAATATAGAACATAGACGCTCACCTAATACAAATCACGGGTAATGTGCCTTCCTTATTCAGTTTAGCCAACGGTATCTCTAACAATTCCTCGTTCGTTGAGACTTCTGTTTTCTTTTTACACATTACTGCCTTATACGCGCGTCCTCATATGCTAAATACACCACACACAATGGAATTAATGCATGCATTGATAAGACCACCCAAGCAGGGACTTAATTCAAGCGATGTAATGTAATCGAACCAACACAACACGCAAGTTATATAATAAGGCATCCAGCATATTACGAATACAAGGCTAATAGTAATCGTCGTTTTCAAAGTACGCTTCTTGGCTCGCTTCTTCGCTCGACATATCTTATTATCACATGAACAGCGAAAACCTTCTATAATGAACGAAAAATTAAGTTCGACTTTATTGGATTTCATTGCGTGTCAAGTCAACCATTTCTTTCGAAAGGCATCTAGGATTAATATTCCTAATTAGTTGTGAGGTTAAAAGTCTTTTTATTCTAGGCTGCCTGCATATCATCTACTTCCTATCAAACATTTTGAAACCTCGATACTCTAAGTGATACAAACAGAATAAAACATAGAGTGTACATACATGCATTCACTCTTTATCGACATACGACGCTAGTAAGAAGATTGTGTTTTGGCTAGAGACGAATTGTGAAAACCATTTATATGAACTAAATTTACGAAATTTCTTTAGCTCTTTGTGCAATGGTTGGTTAATCGAATGAATAACTCAAACTGAAATGCTTAACGTAAATGATTTAAAAGACGTTATTGCAACCACTTACTCATGCCTTCGCTTACCCCTTTACTTTGACAATAGATTTGCTTACAAATAGCTCCATAACAATAGATGAAAACTATTAAAGGATATTCGTATAGAGCACAGATACTTATCAGGTTGAAGCAAATATGTTGAAATTTATTAGTAAAGGAATCAAACGCAATGCACTGGTTGTAGTCTCTCACTTCCGGATGCTGAATCCAATCATACATTAAAGCCTGTCGATCATCATTAACTAATGTATAAGAAATTGAAAATGTATGCGATAGCAGCTTACCTGAACTAAACTGAGTATAATTGAATTGCACCAAGCGATGATGAGCATTACTCGGCCACACTTAGTAGATATTGCTAATGTTTTAATTAATACAAAATATCGATAAAAATCAATTTCAAAAAATCGTGTTAAACAGATCTACACACGCATAAACACATCCACTACTTATCTATCAACCGATATGCATACCATAACAAAACTTGATAAATACAAACCAAAGACTCTGGAAAAAGTCACGAGACGGCACATAAAATCGGTTGAAGTCCATGGTACCGTCAAGGACCAAACAAGTTGCACTAAGGTCATATATAGTGGGATGCTTAAATCGGCAATTATTAGATGCATTAACATGACATCAATCCACGGCAAATGTCGACCGTTCAAATACCGCTTAATATCCAAAGACAATACCATCGAATTACCGATAAGGGAGAATACAAAAAGTATGCTACAGATATGGGTGAACGATTTAAAAAAAAAAAAGAAATTTTTTTAAAAAAAGAAATCCACGATTTTCAAGTTTCATATATAAGTAAGTATCGCTAACGGCTAAAGTTATAATTTTTGTTGTAGTGTCCATTGCGTCGGCGGCCACATATTGAGTAAATATTATATATTCTAAATATGTTTGTCCACCTTCCTGTCCTTGATTCTATAAAATGTCCTAAAATTAACACAAAATCTAAAATTTTCAAACACATTCTTTGTGATCAACTTTGCATAACAATTTTTTAAATAATCTTGATTTTGTCGGAAAAACGTTCGTAATTGTTGAAATATTGCAACAAATGTTTCGAAATTTACTTTTCTATGGTTGAAAACGTCGTAGGTCAACTTTTGATTGCCAATTTAATTAATTGTAGTTTGGAAACTAATCTACAGATCACAATTTTGGAAATATTTCGATAAAATTTGGCATTCTGCCATGTTTTGATTCAAGAGTGAACTTCGTTTAACGTTCTTGTCATATACGGCCTAATTTTCATGGCTAGTTGTGAAAATTTTCTTAAATGACGCGTGATTTTCCTGGGTTCAAGTAGCCGGAATTCGTGGGATTCATAGACGGAATTTCGGAACATTTTACATATTCACTATTATCTTAAATATCAAGTTTGGTTTTGTATTCAGACTCATGCAAATTACTGAACATAGTTTTTTGTCTGTCCTTAGTTATTTAATGAAGTGATAAGACGAAATTTGTCGTGCTTCCGCAAATGTGTTGAAGAATTTCATGTACTTTATCAACGATTGGTCGACCAGCTCGAACCGTATAAGTGTTGCCGATTTCGATGAAATATCTTCTTCATGAATGTTTTTTTTTTTTATATATATAGGATTGCTGTAGATCAAATATGAACGTGGAGCTTACGTATAGAACGACATTTATAACAGACCTATCTTTGCAAATTTTTAATGTATTGACTTTGATCTGCAACTTCGTGCAACTAATACACGTTATGTATGCACTTACACTTACATGTAAACTATCTTCGATAATCGATGTGACCATCAGTATACATCATTTCAATGTAAGGAATAGTATCATCAGTTTTATCCGTTACATTCGGCAAATGGGACAACATACGATGATTGAAAATTTTGTCATTAACTATCATTTCGGAAATATTATTCGTATTATTTTCTTGTTAATTGTTATAAACCTATTCACTGATAACTAAATCTTTGAAATAATTTAGTAATTTTATAAACAATTTTCATTTTAAATAATAACTAAATTATTAACAGAGTTAAAATTAAGCTTTCATGACCTCGGCCTTATAATCGACGATTATACTTTGGGATTTAAACACTCAAATAAAGAGAATACTATGATGGAGACATTATCTATTTAGTTCTATAAAATCATGTGAACGAACGATGTATGCCTTAGACACTGACCAAGTCAATCATTTTTATAATACATTCGCCAAACGGAGCTACCAACCGCAACTATTTGTGATTTAAATATTTCTAGTTCTAGCAAGTTCTCCTGTCTGCCTTTCTACATATAATTAAAGCTTCGATATTTTCAGAGTTTAAGTCTGACGATGAAGAAAATAGAATACAGTGATCACTTTGTGTTTTTTTATCAAAAATAGCATCAGTTCAAAATTCGCTCATAACACTAGCTTCTAATTGTGTCTGATCATTAAAAGAGAAAAGTGAACGTCCCACCAGAACATTCAAATTATTTAAATAGTTAATGTGAAATTTTACGCTTAATTTCGAAATTGATAAAATTCAACAGACTGTGACTATAGTTCTCTTCTCGACTAATGGAAGGCAACTAATCTTATTTTCTTTGTTGCAAACCATGAGAATATAAATAAAATATTATACATGACCTACCAGTAGTAGCGATAACAATAATTAATCTGAATTATATATTTGTAGCACACAGTCCCTTCACAAGTTTAAGAGTTTCAAACCATATAATAACAACAAATAATAAACCAAACAAAGGAACACAATTGGTTTTTCTAAAGAAAAATTTGTTCTAAAATTCATTATTATTATTCTCAGAGGACAAATAGTTTTCGCTTGACACTTTTATGGTCATGTCGTGGCGTTGTTATTGATTAATTGGATTACCGCAAAAGGAAAAACGTTGAGAAGCGTGACTATGAAGCCGCTACAAACGGTTTCAATTCCCAGTGCTCTAGACCATAGTTTAATTACGATTAATGTATGGTCATTATAGCTGTAGTGAATGCTCGGTCCGTGAAGGCTTAGCACTCATTAGGTGGCTATTCCTTTTCCCTTTATCCATACTTTTTTCTGACTGTCGCTGTGTTACGCGTGTAAACGACATCGCAAAACCGATTAATCATTTTTAAAAAATTATAATTATTGATTAATTATTGTCTTCATACAAGAAGATGTATTATTACTCGTCATTTACTAAATTCAAAAGGTGTTGGTCAAATTTCTTTATTAATTGTAAGAACGTCTTTGATGTCTAAGATTGCATGTGTAATTGGAAATATCTCATAAATACTTCATAATAATTTTATGATTTAAAACAGAACGAAAGGAAAGAAAGCCTAAGGAAATAGACGGAGCGTCTGCTATTTTATTAAAGAATGTGAGAGGTTAAGTAAACTAAAATTTGTTGCACTTCATAGGGTAGACAATGTAAGCAATAAATAGGTATATATGTAAAAGAATCATTAATTCTGTATTTAATTAGCCATGGAACATTGAGTATCGCATGTTCAGTCCGATAAAAAATTCCAAAAAAATTGTTCAGAAAAAGAAAGGTATACTTCGTCTTCTTTATAACAAGAAGATGAAGGTGACAAATGCTCGTAGTAGGAGTTAGTCTCTAAAAGAAACAAGAATTCGATTTGGTGTGAATTTTCTCATAAGATATTTTATTGAATCAATATCTGCCGATTCGATAGATCGATACATTGTGTGGTGTAAACATTTAGTTTTACAATTTTGCATTTTGGCAACACTTTATGGTTAATTGCAAAAATCGAAAATCACAGCGATATGATGGATGAATATCACCATAAACTTCTAAAATCTTTTGATGCGCTTTGGTAGCACATTTCTTTAAATCATGAATGTTAAAAATGAATGTAGAAAATAAATGTAGAAAATGCAATTTTGAGCGTTCCATGATTAGAGTCTATATATACTGAATAATTCAAAAAAACTAAGTGAAGAATTGTTATTTTAGGTTCAAGAAGGTCAAAATTCAACCCTTACTTACACTGGTATATCTCATTACTTTATCACTTTTACCTGTAGAAGTTGATGATAAACATTTCTTCAAGCATCTAATAAAAAATTGCACTCACCTAGCCACCTAATCACAATTTTACACTAAAGACGAATTTGAAAAATGACGAATATTTTGTGTGTGTGTGTGTGTGTGTGTGTAGCAAAAATTCTTTATTTCAAAAACGTGTGCAATTTATCAAATAAATGGATGTGTTTCTTTCACATAATGCTCAAAACTCGTACCGAAATTAATCATTTCATGCGTTTAATTGCAGCGTAAACGTTAGTGATTTTAAGTGAAATCATTTCACGAAACTACTGAAATCGCGTTAAGTCGTGCTATTAATCTTTTACGGCAGGTAATTAAAAAACAAAATGTATGCTTGGCTGTATATGAATCATTCAATTATGTGGTTGCACTTAAAGAACTCATATTTAAATAGTCGGAAAGTAGAACCGAGAAATAAACAAACGATTTTACATTTTCACGTTTTTTCTTTTTAAAGTAAATGCTTTAATAAGATGTGTATATGCATAAAAAAAATTTCCAACTAACCCTTATTAGCATTAATGAGTTAGTAAGAGTTCAACATTTCTCTTAGCATTACATGTAAGGCAACATTATATATATACGTATAAAAAATTAACATTAGTTATGTCTAACATCAGTCTACTCTTTCATTTTGCATTTTGTATTAGATGTTTTTTTTTTCCACAAGATACTGTTCTTAAGTTGGCGGCACGTTGGCACGTTATGTCCGCAACCTGTAAAACAAAATGAATAATAAAAAAGCTGAAGAAAAGACTAAAGGTCGCACGCTACAAAAATTTAAATCATATGCAGAAAGTAATTGTAATCAACAGCTCTTAACAAAATGGTAAAAAATGAAAGGTTATATACAGATGTTCAAGCTTAGGTAGGTTTTGTAATGCCTGCAATTTCAATCTAAAAAGAATTAAAATATAATTGCTCTGAACGGGAATATAACTTTAAAAATTATACTGTAAGTGTATGTACGTACATACGTATGAATTTGAAGAAATTTCAAAATAGAGGTAATAGTAACAGAGGATCGACGCAAGGAATGATGTCGATTTTGTTTTTTTCGAATGACTGCCAAAATTCTGTGAATTGATAGTAAAAATAATGTGAACAAAAATTTCAAATATACGACTGGAGACGATGATTACAACAACACAGATATATTTAAGTTTAATATTAGCGAAAATTGCAAGAGAATAAACATAAAACGCTGTCAGCCAATGACTACATGAAAAAGTATGTTTTGTTGTATATGAAATGAGGATATATTTCTTTTGTCATTTTATTTGCAACAACCCAAAAGAGGCTTGAAAGATCCCATAGAGTATATGTATTATTGATTAGCATGAAAGTTTGAATCTTGTGGGTCTGTCTGTCGGTCCGATGTGTAAGGTGATAAACATCCTCTTGGCCGCAAAAAAGAAGATATCTACTTAAAATTTCGAAAAATCATGAAAATTCTTGCAAATAGATTGATATTGAAAATGGACTAAATCTAGTAAAGGACCTGTCTACACTGCAGTGTAAGCTGCAAACAATTCTGTTTTCAAAGCTAAAAAAAAAAAATTGTTTTTTTTATTTACTACTTATAACCTTCTCGTAAGTACAACTATAAGAGTCTCAATTCTACCGAGAACAAATCGTTCAAGAGACATGTCTTCAGTTTTCGTTCTCTCGGCTTTTTGCTTATTACTTAAATAAACTGCGAGAAATACATAATAGAAATTTTCTAGTGTATTCTACAAAAATTGCAAATATCAGCCAATCTCAACTAATGCTGTAAGAGGATTGAAATGCAGTTTTTTCATTTTTTTTTTTTTAGATAGGAAGTTGAGTATAAAAAATTCGATCACAGCCAAGTATAATTTTTTTATATGTTTTATTTAAAATTTGTTGGCAAATCATTCTCTTCATTTCAGAGATTACTTCAATTGCTTCCACTCTCTAGCCAGTCAGTCAATCGTCGTGTAAAGTTATGCACGTTAGTGATTACATTTGCTATGGTAGTAGTAGTTTTTGCCTCTGAGCACAGTTAAAATTATTCTTGTTGCTCTTGTTTAAATGGTTCTTTACTTTTTTAGTTTGCTTTTCTTTTTTTTTCTTTTTTTTATTTTTTTACTCATCATCCCAAACAGCTATAAGTTCATGTATTCTAGCGCAAATTACTATAAGGACTTCATTTTTCATCTATCTAACCGTAGTCGATGTAGAGTAAGTCGCAGAAAGGTAACAAAGGGAGGGGGAGTATAGAAGCAATGATAAGCAATTAAATATTCTTTAGAGATAACTTTGCCGGCGAACTTAAATTTCCATTGTTTCAATAATTTATTACGGAATTTTCTTCTATGCTTCAATTTGCTCATCCGTTTTCTCTGCTAACTAAGTAAATAATGAAAAAAAAAAAAAAAAAAAAAGGAAAATGTATATATAGATTAAGACAATCGAAAGCAGACAAAGCTTATCTTGAATGTGGGTGCCTCTGAAGGATTAATTATTTAGTGTAAGCATCTTTCTGGCAGATGTCTTCTGCATCTCCTTCATGAGATAGGTGGAGTGGTTCACATCAACTGACAGCAGAAATTTGTATCGATATTTTAAGAACATATTGATAAAAAGAAAAGATTCATCGCACATAAAAATTTCTCGATTTTACTTTAAATATTTAAGGAAAGATTTCGATTTTTTATTTTCTGAATATGAAAAAAATGTATTCTCTACATGAATAGAATGCAAATTTTTGAATGAATTACTTTACGAAATTTTATAAACTTAATATATATGATCTTCAAAATATTGATTATTCTTATTGATCAGTCTCTATCTATCTATCAAATTCTATTAAATATTTTTCGTTTATAAAGAAGGTGATGATTTTCATTATGAATTTGTTCGTAGCTGCAAGATATTACATAAAACTTGTCCTCCCTTGATACATTAATACCAAAATTACCAGAAACATTGTGTAAGGTTTGACAAGAGAATTAAAGGCATTTTGTGTTAAGTACATATTTGTAAATGAATTCTTCGAAGTTTTTTAATTTCTATGCATGTGAAGACAAACATTCAGGCTTTGTACTCATCAAATCTAATCGCATGAATCTTTGAATAAAGTTTAAAGATTTATTGTAGATTGAAAAGTTACAAAAAATTCTCATTTTACAGTTGAGGTAAGATAAAAAATGTTTGAAATGAAACGTTCACGTTACCTTGATATATTCATTGCTATACTTCCAAAAAGTAAGTTTCTTCACTACTTAATAAAATGAAGTTATTTTATCATAATATAAACATAAAGGGGTAAAGAAGAGTAATGAAAACCACATTCATCATAATCATCATCGCATCAATCTTATCGTCTTTTATTATTCAACATTATAACGAAAAGGGAAAAAGAGAAGAAGAAAATGTATCAATATCACGACAGCATTATAGTATAAATATGAAAAGAAGAGAAGAAGAGAAGGAAATAATATACGTCAACATTACGCTAAAAAGTCAATCAAGCAACTAGTTAAATAGATAGATAAACAAAAGATGAAATATTTGGTCAGCAAAATGTAGGGAAAGAATTCATTCATCTCGTTTATACTTTATATCCCTTGCGCGTGACAAACATGAAGTTCTTTACTAGTTACGAGCTCACAATTTGACTAATTTCTAAGTTGACAATATTTGCTTGCTTATATATGTAAATTCTAGGCTTTGGTTTTGATTCTAAATCAACAGGAAGACAATTAACTGTTAGTTAAAGGCAGAATATTTTAATACCCACTACCATCTTGTGGTTGTTGAAAGAAACAAAGTTTTGTATAAATTATGACAATCAAAGGAACCATTACTCTACTGAAAAGTATACCGAAAACGAGAAACAATTTTGTTTTTTTTTTTTTTTTTTTGTAATGCTTAAGCAGAAGTTTTTACATGATATAAAATATATGATATGTAAACGTACGCGCGCGATGTAAACTATTTCTAAATTTACGAACGACGTATTTGAACTCATCATTCCATATTGTTTGGAAGCATTTTATTAGCAGTTTTCTAAATTAAAAAGATCAAATGTAAATACTTCTCCTTATTCTATAATATAAATTCATTTGACAATTTTTTTTTTTTAATATTTTGTATAAAAGAATATAGTTCTTCATATTACGGAAGGGTATCGTTTTCCGTTTTCATTTTTAAATAAAAAATTTTTGCACTTCATATAACTCTCTGGTATATAATTAAAATAAGCCAGACATTCTTAAGGATTAGTAAAATCACTCAAATATAAAGTAAGATCATAACAACAACATTTCTATAGACATTCAATCGAAGATAAGTTTATATCGTAAACTAAGTTTAGTAAACAAAATCTTCAAGAGTTAATAAAACATGACATCGTCTAGGGCCCATAAGGCCAAAACGTCCCTAATTAAATGATTTTAATTTTGGCAGGACAAAGGAAGAATCATTAATAAATTTGATTTAAAATATTTAACATAACCATTCAATTTTAATCCAATATTTCTTAATATATTTATTTTTATTCATTTTAACGGCCCCATATATTTCTATTATTAACATAAGTACATTTGTATACTTTTACCAGCATGAGAATTTAAATATCTTTTACTAGCATAAGCATTTATTTTTTTATTTTGATTATAAAAAGAATCTTAGATTAAATCTTCAATGTTAATGTTAGTGGCTGTTCTCCAAAGGTGCAAATTTTAGAAGATCCAAATTCTCAGAAAAGTTATACATGTACTTATGAAATTAAGTATTTCTGCGAAACAGAGAATCCCAAGTTGAATAGTCGTGTCGAGAAAGTTAGAGAAATTAGTCAAACGCGATAGAATGTAATTAAGAGACGTCTCTTCTCAGCTGAAACTATTTAAGATGCTATATGATTAATTTTTTTCCGGAAGATTTGTTTCCCGCAAATTCTCTTTTTATACGCCTAATAATTCCTCAATCTAATATTATTATCGCTATTGGTAGACCAAAGAAATAAATCCTTCAACTAAAAAAAAAAAAAAATGTTTCCGAATTTAAATTTAAAATGTTTTTATCAAAAATTTCTTTGATTGCGTTTCATTCGTCATATTATTTTTTCACACTCTTTAAACTCTAAGACCTAAGATCTACATACGTAAGACTTTATCTGAAAGATTAGAAAGACTTTTATGAGTTACATAGTTAAAGTAGTTAAAGTCTATATACAGAAATTGAACGTATGATCATTGCTCATTAATTAACTTTTTTGAACGCACGATCGGTTTCGTTTTTTGAAGATCACAATTCAAGCTTTTTTGTTATAAATTAACTCTTCAAATGAGGTCGCGAATATCACATTCCGTTCTCATGTTTTTGTTAATTTTTTAACATATAGGATTTTCATCTCTATTCGCTGCAAAGTATTAACCAGCAATTGCTTAATGCTTCTTTATTTGGATTGCATAGATAAAGATTCGGAAATCATTATTTTTTTCATGACTTCACTAACATATGATTATTGTAATGATATCATCACAATTCAGATTTGATAAAGGTATCATAGGTTCGAAAACGATTAATTAGAAAATACCTAATACCTAATACATAAAATTTAATTAAAACTTATCTGAGCAGATCTATGGAAATAAGATCAGTTCGACTAAACGATAACTTGATGTATAAAAATTCATCACTGAAGATTGCTTTTTGAAACTTTCATTATCATTTATTAAATTTTTTTTTTTTATCAAATATTTTCCTGAATGCTTTTACATATATTTAATATTTGGATCGGTTCATAGAGTTATAAAATTTAGCTGTATTTTTTGCTTCTGCATATGAAAATCCAATAGCAGGTTAGATTTCTTTCAGTTACATTTTAAAGTAAAAGATCTTCTCTAGTTCACTTAGAAACACTTAAAACAATTAAAACTTTTCTGCAATATTTATAAAAATTAAAGTTAAAATGATAACGAATTGTCATAAAAACTCTTTTACACATTTATAGTAAGAATTACTTATTTTAACCAAACTCAAATTTTTCTTATATATAAAACGATTCCTATTTCTAAAATCTTCCATTCACTTTGGTTAAATTTCTGAGAACCAAAATCGCGTGCTCTTTTTGGCCGACACTAAGACTATATGGTAGTTTTGTGCATTCTACCGTACGTTATCTAGGTTGACTTACTCTTTAGTCATTCTGCATTAGCCCCATTCAAATAATCAATCATAGCCGTAAGTTTATTATTATATTACTGAATAGGAATAATCGAAATTAGCTGTTGTTGTTTCGAATGTGAATTGCCCCGATTGGCAAAGCAGAGTTAGGTAAGGAGGAACAAGAAGAGGACTTTTGCTTTTTTGGTTGGTGACCATTACCGTCTTGATGATAAATTTGTTTATCCAGAGATCCAAGCAGTAGTTATACCAATAAGGAACCGGTAGCCAAACTTAAGTCGGGAAAAGGTTGATAACACTAACCTACCGTGATGATTAGACAAATTAATAGTTTACTTTATATAAAGTAAGATAGAAGAATAAGAATGCGAATGGGATTAAAATAATTTGATATGTAATAATGAATCTGAAGTATTATATCAGTTAAACTTAAAATGTGTGTTTCGCTTATTATAGATCACAAAGCCGGTTATATGGGTACATCAAGTAACTCCTGGACACAGACCGACATGATTTATACTATAGGACAAACACCAGTGACTTCAGGTGTTTCCGAGAGCAAACATCTATTCATTATAAAATAAGACCAACAAGCTGGTCAGCATTAGACAATAATCTTACTGCTTTTAAACAACAAGGAGAGAGAATTTTCTTAGCGTTCCAAAAGTAAAAATATTAATCAGTCTAGTTTGCTGTATTGATGTAGGTTCTCTACAATTTTTTTAGTGTTCAGCGATATCCCATCGAACAGAGCTACATTCTTATCTGTAAAGAAAGTTTGCAAATCTCATCGGTAGGACATCTACATATATTTGCGACATTCTTTCTATATGTATTGCAGATGTTTTTTTTATTAGCACAGCACATCAAAAGTGTAATTTTCCCTTTTGTGATTAAACTACAATGATAGTTCATATATGTCGTAAATATTTCAGGCTTCAGAACGGCGACAGATATATTTTCTACATATGCTCGCGGAAAATAAAAATGCATACGATGTCTCAAACTGTTCGTATGGAGGTAATAAAAAAGCATTTTGAGGCATTGAGGAGAAAAAAATTGAAAACTTTTTATTACCACATCATTCTCTTATTTTATTTTTGAATATATCCGGCAGGAATGATGCGCAAAATATTGCGATGAATTTTTATAACATTTTTATAACTACCTGAATGCATCCTTATTTATTAAAAAAAAAAAACTCTAAGAAAATTATTACCGGCTGTGAACGAATCTTTCATATCCACGACTTTCATCTTCAAAAAAAAAAACCAAAAAAAGAAATTTCCAAAACCCAAAAAAATGGAAGGGGCTGACTGATATTTGCAATTTTTATAGAATACATGTGGACACATTTATTACGTTTTTATTATTAATAAGAGGTTATGAACAATGAGCGGAAAAACCAGAAAGAAGATGTTATTTATGTTCTACTGTAAGCGTCTTTTTTGACCGATTTGAACCCTTTTCAATACTAACCTGCCTCTAAGAGCTTCCAATGTTT
Source organism: Glossina brevipalpis (assembly GCA_000671755.1). Taxonomy (NCBI): domain Eukaryota; kingdom Metazoa; phylum Arthropoda; class Insecta; order Diptera; family Glossinidae; genus Glossina; species Glossina brevipalpis. The sequence continues at coordinate 294,670 of KK351235.1, forward strand.
TTGTTTCAATATTAATTTTTGCGCCCGGATGAATTTTGACCACAGACATTACACAGGTCAGGCAAAAGTACAGATAGGCAAAAGGATAGATAGACAAGTGAATCCCGACTTTCTAAACATGTATACATATATATATATTTTATGCGGTTTTTCAAGCTTCTTTCTGGTTGTTATATATATTTTGATGAACGAAACGTAAAATTTTGGTACTCTATAAAATTAGGTGGACCTGGTCGATTTTCTCTATTTTTTTTTACGTTGGTAAAATGCAGACTTCGACAATTGCATTGTCTACCATAGTCAATGAGTAATTACCAAAGAGCACAATTTTTTTTACCTTTGGAAACATAGATACTTTCAGTTTACCTCATCCAGTGGTCGCGTCATTTAGGCCCCTTTTGAATACTAATGCGAGTCCAAAAGCTTTCAACGTTTTTACCATATTTTAAGCCGATATCTTTAATTTTTGCAATCGGGAAGATGTTTACCACGGACGTTGCGCAGATGGAAATACGGACAGACCGAAATATGGACAGACGGACTCAACTCAAAATATGACTCTGATTAAGAATACATTATCCCTGAAATCCCTGAAACTTCTTTTTGGGTGTTGCAAGCAAAATGACATAATAAATATACCGGCAAGAAAGAATTGAAAGCTACGGCTTTGTAAAGTTAACGGGAAAACTCGGTTCATTCTACATTAAAGCAAATGGCACCGTATGCACATGAAAAACGTTTTATATAAAAAGTTGAGATATTTGCAGAATTAAGTTTTTAAAGGCGTCTGTGGAATTAGCCTTCAGGGTATTAACCTTGTTTTATGCGTACAGGTGACTATGAAACATTCCAGGATGTGTACACAAGAATATAAGTATACAAATTGTTATCAGACAGGCCATGATAAGCAGAAAGAACAATTGAGCGCAGCAGACGGGTGCGCTTATTGTAAATTTTAATATTTTGACAGCCTTATAGAGGCAGTGCTAGTCTAATCGAATAAAATCCGAACCTAAACACATGTTTTATTAAAATTTCTGCAAGCCTCTGTCCACATCTCTGATCAAAGAAATGTTCGGCTGCTGTAAATTGTCATATGTTAGAATTAATTTTCCACACCAACGGCAGCAGTGTTTCTATCGAATTTTATATAAAGTTGACCATACAAATTAGAATCTATGCAGGTGTAGAGGCAACCTGAATAAGTTCTCTTGTAATTGATGCGAAGCTGTTCATTCGTCTTGTTAAATAAAATCACATTGAAACCGTTTTAAGTAAATCATTGTGGCCACACGAATTTTTTCGTTTTGAGGAATATACCTCGAAATAGAAAAACTGACTTATCCCTCAAGTCCAGTGATTATCATTTACCAAGAACATTTGGAGTTTAAATTGTAAAATTTGGTTTACTATTGAAATGGATACGTTCCTATCTTCGTAATAACTCATCAAGAATGTTTTTCAACTCCATCATCTCTGACGAATTTCAAGTGACATCTCAGATGTACCGATTGGGGCGCTTTCTGTTCGTCCTGTACATCGACTATCTTGCACCGGTGATTATGTTAAGTCGCATCTTACTTACAACAGAGAATTTCATTGAATCACATAAAATATTCGATCAAAGACTATATTTTATTCTGTTCATTGAGCTTTCCGAAAATAAAGACTTGTCAGGCTACACTTTACTAAACGATGGTCCAGAGATCTCGAGGCTTGATAAGAACAATACTTGAGTGTGCCTCGGTTATGTGGTCTCCTTCGTACTGATTCAATAGTTGAGAAGCAAGGCTTGCTCTTGATTCTCAGAAAATTGGTTAGGGGTCCACTAGTCTCTTTGGTACCGATCGGGACTATTTTTAGACCAAAGATCCAGGTCATTTTGACGAATACTTGTGTAGCGGGTTTTCCGAAATACTTTCACGGGATCGAAAATATGAAAAAATTTTTACGTTAGGTCAAGATTATTTCAGTCTCTAATCTACTGTGGGGGAGTATGTGGGCGCAACACAACCATTTTTTAGCTTTGGATTTTTAAAGGATCAAAGTAAGTTTTTGCAAATTTAAGCATTCTCTCTTCTTTTGTGTGACGATGCTAATTCGACAAACAAGTGGATTAAAATGACCGCTTTCAGTGGTTCTAGTGTAAAAAATCCACTTAGTTCGGCTGTTACTTTCTTCTAGTTGAAAATTTCTTGTATTAATAAACAAGTAAATAAATAAATAAACATGGCAGTCGTACGCAGTGTCCTAGAATGAAGAACGGTAGAGATAACATGTAATTATTTATGTCTCCTGTTAAATTTTTCATTATTACAACGACGAACTACTTTCGCTTTGTTACTCCTCAACTGGTTTCCTTAACAGGCTTCTTTCTTTTTCTCCTTCTTTTAAATTTTTTTTATAGTATATGTTGTGATTAAATTGCAAGTAATAGAAATACAACAAAAATACAATAATAACAATATATAAACGCCGTTATTGCGATTGCCCTTGGCTATACGGTCGAATACTTCTTGTTCTGACCGTAGTTTTGCTTGGAATTTATTTTGAAATTCTACACACGTTCCATCGATAATTGTTTACCTCAAAGGACGCAATAGCAAGCATCCTACATGTTTTCATATACCGAACACCACAAACACATTTACATGTAATGACACCTCGATAGTGTGTCCTAACGAAGTTCATGGTTGAAAAAAAGACTTTTAAAAAAAAAATTTCATGCATGCAAAAGTATTAAGAGACTTGATGTCGCCTTACTGACATAGTTGTTTATCGACATTGAAGGCGGCTTTATTTATATTACATCATGGGTCGACAGGGAGAACTCATTAAATACACTTTCAAGTAATTGGAGATAATGAATTTTTAATTCTCCTTTTGTCGTAGAAAAAAATATATATTATAGCATTTACAGGTTTTTAAGAGCATTCACAAGAGATACGTAAAAGTAGCCAAAGAAATAGCAGACATATAATTATATATATGTATATATATATTTATTTTTATATATACATAAGTATAGTGTACTAAATCTGCGCGAATAGCGCAACAAATTTATTCAACATTTTATTTCCCAGTAGTTTTGTTAAACTCATGAGTACTAAATCGTAGTTTTTTCTAAAAAATTCTTTCTTCTTGGTCATCAACTTGGGCTTAGAAATCATCTAAATCGATTTATGGTCTCTACCTACAATTAGCATAAAATTGATTGTAACTTTTTCTTAAGGAATAATAGTGGCTTTTTATTCGATATTTTTTTGACATCTTAAATTAATCTCTAAATATCCAAGAATGATAACGAAAATGATCTTATAACGGTTTGAATTCTTTATGTTCAAAAATTCAATATTTCGAATGAATTCGCTTTTCAAAAGTACTTTAGGCTACTACTGCTTTTTTTGATTTTGTTAAAATTGTATTTACCTGTAATTTACCTGAATTTTAGGCCGATTGATTTCAAATTTTTTTTGTAATTAATTGATTCAATTTAATAAAGTCTGTAGCCCATTTTTATAGACTTACTTTTTTTATTTATTCTCAATTTTTTTTAAACCGAATATTTTCAAAAATTCCTGCTTGCGTGTTTCATTAGAAAGTGTTATTACGAAACAATATTTAAAATTTGAAGTAAATTGTTTGACAATTCAGGTAGGTAAGAGATATCGGAAAGGACGTCTTTAAACTTAGTTTTCTTCAGTACAGCTAATTGTTCAAATAATCTTTAGGTATCTTAGCGAACGTAGGAAAACGTCATGGCTAACAAAAAACATCTTGATTTAAAGTTTAAAACATCGATTATCAGAAGCGTATGTGAATATGGAAGATTGAGAGTAAAGAAATTTAGAAAAGGTTTAAAAATTATCAATATATTCTCCAACATTTATTGCAAGAGTTGCTAAAAAAGCCAAAACTTGATGGAACTGCATATGGGTGTAGACCACGTTTCTATTGCCAATTCTTTATACTCAGCTCTACTTCATACTAAGTTGTGTTTTAAAATTTTATATGAACATAACTATTATCAAAGGTAAGAAGCAATATTTTTGGATAAAACGGACCGAAAACGAAATTTTTGGATGAAAAAGTTTCTAAAGTTATGTGGAGACACGCGTGTGCTAAGTGGATGAAATGAAATGATTACGAGTTTCGGTTTTGCCTTCACTACCCTTACTTTGTTTTCAATTGCAATAGGAAGTCTAACTAGAGAAAAAGTATTTTTCCATTTATTTAAAATGTGTCGCTGGCGAGAATTTCTGAATCTGTGAAGTTAACCCTAAAACAATACTAGCAACGATATGTTTTATTATTATGACTGCTAAAAACGATCCATATATATATGGAACATCTTATCGAAATGTTATTATTAATAATTCTTATCGAATAATTTCATTTTGTTCAAAACTAATTCATTTCTTTTAATTTATATTTATAAAAGTGAATAGAAATCACAAATTATTAGAAATTTGTATGAAGCAGGATAATGAATGCTTGTTAGCTTCAACGAATGTTGAAAAAAATTGCATTTGACATCAATAACGTGATATATGAACAAAATGAAAATGAAGAAAAAGGAAAGAAAAAGTGACGACTTAAAAAGTTCAATTATAAATTCAATTGATTAAAAATACTAAAGATGATTGATTAAAAACGGTTATCTCTGACAGTATTTCCTTACAGAGAGTATAATTGAAAGCTTTTCTTTAATCAAAAAAAAAAGAAATTTTTTGATTTAATTTCATATGTTGTCTGACTGTATTTCTAGGATATTCAGAGTAATTAATTCTCTCTGGACCTTTATTAGATTTTTATTTAAAGTATTACTTTGGTGTAAACAATTATTAAAACTTTGCGCGGATGATTTCTATGGTCTGGCATCTTACCATTAGATTGTACGATAGCCATTATTTATTTATTACTTTTTAATAGTCGGCATATATATACTGCTATTAAATAAAATATAAGTTTACCAACTCAAAAAGTTGGCTGTTTCTCTCGCTTTTTTGCCAAAAAATTCTATAACAATCAAATAAAATCATAAGTTTTTTATTGTTTTTCAAAAATGTTTTTATAAACCTTAACTCTTAAGTTATTTAAAGGACTTTGTTTTTTAATAATTCATGTAATAGAGTATAACATGATCACTCAATAAGTTCATAGGATCACTTTTTTTTCGCTACTTTGCCATTGTTATGGTCGATTTAGAACAAAATGCATTGTTTTGGCGAAAAAACATTTTTTCCTTCTTCGTTTGAGGCCGCTTTTTGGAAATTTCGCCATTCAAACACACTAATAATGCTATAAGATTGTATAATATTAATTCATTATTGATCCTTAATCCATTTTCAAGATAGTTGGTCAGTATTATACCGCAAACACTTTTGAATGGCTTTCGCCGGTTGCTGTCTACTCAATTGACAGACGATTTGGCTATATGGAGGCTAGTGATAAGTCCATGTTTCATCCATTGTCATACATATCGCACCAAAAAATCGTTTCTATTTCGCCTAAACATATCCATACATCACTGGGAATCATAAACACGTTGTTGTTTTTGGTCAAACACAGTATCCGCTTCAAATAGCGCTCTGTTATGGGCAAATATTCATTCAAAATTGTAAACGTACTAGGCAAAGGGGTAATGTTCTTTTAAAATAGCAAGTAGACCAGCTTCTGATATCATTAAGATGCCAGCTCTCTCACTTAATTTCATTTCCGCTCTTACCAAACGATTTTGTGCACTTTTCTTATATTTCTTGAAACAATTAACGAATTCGGGCGACCAGGGCGTTGAGTAGAATTTCTTTAAAAGTCAGCAAACCATCAGTAATTTGTTGTTTTCGATCTAGAAAAGTTGCCATAACACTTTTCAAGCCACTTCTTCGTTTATTCGGCATTTTTCCAAATTAAAAAAGCGATGCTTTATCACCATACGAAACTCAGATTTTTCCATTCTTTTTAAAATTACAGAAGTAGCGTCATTAAAGCAATTATAACTTGTAATTAATAGTCGGAATGTCATGAAATTTTGACACATTCGTTTGAAAGTTGGTGCTATTTAAAAATAATATCGATTGGCCAACAGTAGCGGCAACATCTGTATATTATCCTATAAACTTATTGAGTGATGTGTTATATTTATAAGTTTTACAAATCTGTTTTCAAAACATCTTACACGAACATATTGTTTTAATTCTAAATAACGAAATCAAAATTGGATAAACAAAAATATTTTTCAATCATTTTATTAAGACGATAGGAAGACAACATAGAAAAATTATGTCCGCTCTCGTAACACACTTATGCATGCAGTATACCTTCATGATACAAAGATGAGAAGAATCCAAATAACAATAATAATGGAAAGAAATTCAAAGTCTAGCCATGCATGAATGAATGAAACTGAAGTAGTAAAGGCAAATCCTTGTTAAATATACTTAAGACGTTCGTTGAAATAAACTACAAAGCAATTATTGTTGACGAGAAAAGTTGGTTTACTCACAAAATGTAATAAATTTTTTACAAAGAGTAGCCTTATTATACTTCATAATAAAAACAAATTATTAGATCTCATGAGTCGCAAAACTATGCCTGAGTGTATTTTTTTCCTACATAGAAGAAATATCAATAGAACTCTCTGCTTTATAATACAAATTATATGCGCGTTACTGAGACTTGTAAAGCAAAGGAAAACAAAAAAAGCGAAAACAAAATACGCGCCAGTTTTATAAGATTTCTTCTTAATAAAAAACAAATGGTTCAATATCGCTCAAGGATACTTGTTAACAGACATTATTTTTGTAGACAACTTTGAAATTTTATTTATCTTAAAATATGATTGAAGTGAATACATTGAAAAATAATCGTAGCATTAGTGCTTCGAAGTGTTATGAAAATTGAAATTTATGATAGAATTGAAAACACATTTTGTGTGAAAATTTATTTAAAAATAATCTATATTGATACCCTTTATATATATGGCGTACAAAGCTAAGATAAGTAGATAAAATATAGATAAAATTGAAAAGCGTTTTAGAGGCATATCCATCTATTTGTCGGTCTGATCATTTGCGTTGTGTCTGCTGTACACATATTCAACGGTTGCAAAAATCAAGATCTCAACTGGAAATATGCCCAAAACATTGTAAGTTCTTGCACATATATAGGTTGGTATTGAAAATGGGCGATATCGGTCAAAAGACAAGCCTTTGCACGTGCAACGAAAGCTGAGAACATCTATATTTTCTTTACATTCTGGGCAGGTACGCAATGAATACTTTTTCATTTAATCTATAAAAATGGACAAAATCAACCACACACATTCCATATAGGTGGAATACTGAAATTTACTTTTTTCGAGTTTTGTTTTTTTTTTGTTTTAGATTAAAAATGATGCACATTCGAATATAATTTTCCTATTATCGTCTTTTGTAATGGTCGCTGCTCTTAGAAAGTAAGGTAAGTGTGTCCTTTCCTCTTGTAATATTAGAAAGTCAAGCAAAGTTATGCGTGCACATTTACAGATATATTTCGAATTTGTGAACAAAAAGCATCAAAGTTTCAGTAAAAGGATAGGAAACTAACGATATAATATTTTCACAAATATTTTTTACAGACATGCAAGCAAGCAAGCAAGCAAGCATTCGATACCTATGTATTGCAAAGCGTACGCTTTCCACATAACTAAGAACGAAAACGCGACGACACACAAACATAAATACAAGGATTTTTTAAGATTTTATATCTTTATTTTCATGGAATTTATTTTTTTTTTTTTGTTTCAAATTCAAAATAAAATGTGAAAATTTAAGCGGAAGTTTTACTAAGAAAATCTACTTTGTACCATAAATAAACTAAACTGGAATTACGTATGAATTTACACGAAACCCTTATTTGTGCAAATACTTTAAGCTTTTGCTTTATGGTATTTACCACTACGCGACACATCAAGATATACTTTTTCTTTATATGGTTTTTAAGAGAAAAAATTAAGCGTTTCACAATTCATACGGTACTCATGGATTTGATTAATTGCTAATAGCGAGGGTGTAAGTTGTTCGTCTCTCTTCATATTCACAAATTTGCCTATAGTTGTTAAAGAGGTTACAAAAAAAATTTAGAAACTATTAAAAACAACTTAGAAAATTATATTCGGCTGTGCCGAATCTTTTATACTCACCACCGTTATCATAAAAAAGGGAACAAAACTAAATTTTAATAGATGGACGTAGCAGTTTTTTTCTTTTTTTATGGAATACCGTGGAACATAGCCAGCCGTGGAATAGCGTCACCAAAACAAAACAGATGTGCTGTGGGCGTGGCCTGTAATCGATTTGATCCACTTTCAATAGCAACGTACATAAAAGAATTTCCAATATTTTTACCAAAATTAAAGACGATATCTTCATTTTTGCGGCCAGGAGAATGTTTACCACAGACATTACACAGACAGACGGATGGACAGACAGAGGGATATATCTACGTGGATTCCAAATATCATACTTATCAAGAATATATACATTTTATGTGATTCCAGAAGCATCTTTCTTAATGTTACAAACATCTTCACAAAAAACTTACGGTTCAATATTCTATTTTAACGATTGGGCGTGGTTCATCCATTCCAGTTTTGCATCTGCTATGGTTTACGAGCAATGAACAAAAATCCAATTTTTTTTTTGGTTTCCAAAAACAGAGGTGTTCTTAATCTACTTCGTATTGTGGGCGTGTCCTTTCACCGATTTGGGCGATTTTCAATAGCAACTTGCGTGCAAGAACTTTCCATGTTTCTGCCAAATTTGAAGCCGGTATCTTCATTTTTTCGGCCAAGAGAATGTCTACCACAGACATTACACAGACGGATAGACAGACAGACGGATGACAATGATGAGGGACATGCTTAAATCGATTCTAAATTTGATGCTGATCAAGAATGTATATACTTTGTGGAACTCTCCGACCCTTCACCTTCGTTGGCGGATATAAAAATTATTCATATATTGATATTTATAACTTACGTGTATAAAATATCCAACAAAATAAAATTTAATTCTTGCATATATATCAAGGTCAACTTGAAGATCGGTGCTAATGTGGTAACAAGTAGTGAGCTTAACAATTAAGAAAAAACTGAACAATTTTCAATTATTTGTTCGCAGCGGTGGATACGTAAGATTTAGCCTTTTTACGCGTTCTTCGCGAAGCCAACTGACTTATTTCTTTTTCAGAATGAATTTTTATACTTTTGCAATCCAAGGCACACATCGGTTCCTTCCCCTTCTTATGCTATCTTATGCTGCCTCTCGTAGTGTTGTTGCTGTCAATTTCTGTATACATCTTACATTTATTATGAATTGCAATCGTAATATTTCTTCCCCATTCTGTGTATAGTCTGACAAGTTTCAGAATAATGTATTCACCCAGAAGTGTGGACGACAAACGTTGTTGTTCATTTTTCCCCAAATAATGGAAATCATTCGAAACGTATTTGCTGCTAACATCTAATGCAAGACAGAACTTAATGTCAAATATAGTAGGTTTATTAAAGGAATATATTGCATAAAAACCTACATCTGACTTTTGAAGGAAATAATTGCTCATCATCTCTTATATTTGACCCTGGTATATAGCAAGCTTGACTTGTACAGAGCCGGTTCACAAAAAGAATTTTGCAGGTACCGAAATGTTAACAGGTAACGGGAATTTCCTACGCACTTCAAATGACTGCTTTTGGGCAAGATAG
>KK351235.1:323547-338606 GCA_000671755.1 Glossina brevipalpis
GCAGTCTACGAAAAATGAAAAAAGCACCCAAAAATAGACGTGTTTTCAACTTATTATATGCTGTAGGCGTGGCTTATGATCGATGTGACCAATTTCCAGTACCCACAAACGTGAATTTTTGGGGCCACGAGAATGTTTAGCATACACATTACATACACGGACGGACGTACGGACTTATGGACATTCTAAACTCCATGCTGTGATCGAGAATATATATACCTTCGATAATATATATACCTCTAAAGCATCCTCCTGGCCATTACAAACAGAATGACAACATAAATGCACATCTGACCTTATGTGGTGGGGATAATAAAGAAATATGTTTTAAAAATCTAAGCACATCTCTTTTTATTCAGCAAATTCGCTTATAATAGACATAGAGAATCTGTATAACAATAAAATAGTTAAACTCCTGATTGGAGATCTTTGACCACAAACTATAAGCATGTTTTTTCATTGGCTCTTGGAATCCTCAAAGTCGTTAAGGAAAATCGACAAGAAATACTTTGTATGCGCATTACCATAATACCAAAATTTAAACTCTTGAACGCGGAAATTTAAAACGAAATCCAAAAATGATCAAATTTCTTCAACTCTACTATATATATACATATATACATATATACATATATACATATGTATCTGTATACATGTATATCTAAACCCATATATATCTGTATACATAAACATGTATATACGAAGCCATATATATATATATACATATATATATAAATATATATATATACATATATATATAAATAAATATATATAAATAAATATCTATCTATTATCTATATATATATATCTAAATGATAAAAACATAATAATTCATTTCAGAGATATATTTGTCAGAATGTTTGTCAGTTGACAAATTTTTTTTAAACAATATGTGCTTGAGGGATTAGATATCTAAGGTTCCACTTAAGGTAAATATAACTTATATTGTTGCTCTGTTGTTATTTTTACGTAACAGGAGATTGCGAAAAAAACGAAGATGAATCTACGAATAACTCTAAGGAATCTGAAACGAGTTTTAATGTTGGTTTGTATGCTTGTGCTTTAATATTAATGCAAATGCTTCAAGTGATGATTTTTTTATTTTTTATTTTTTTTCCTTTCCCTTCGACTTAATTCGTATACTTCTTGTTCCCCTTTTACATTACAAGTCAAGACAACCCTTTTTTGCTTTCTGCTCTTTAGAATTCTTTTATTTTATTGTTTGTATCGCAATAAAAGTTACACTCTGCAGCATAACAACTATTGTACTGTGATATCCTGGGAATTGTACAAAAAAACATAATAGATACTGAGACTTTTTGCTTTGGAGTTTCTTTCTTGATTTTCTTTATTTTGTGTTTTTTTTTCTTTTTTTTTATCAAATCTTTTTCTTTACTTCTCTCATAAGTCTTTTCTTTTCGTGTACTACATTTTTTTTCGGGTATAAAAGTCAAACAACTGCTGTTATTAACTTTTCGATTTGTCAGCTTGTCAAGAGGCCAACAATGCAACAACAACGTCAATGAACTTTTGTCCTTTAGATATTTTGTTAAATGTTCCTGCACACAAATTGTTGTATGTAATCATGGACGTCTAAAGAAAATGTCTACAAGTAAAACAATACGCCAACGAATAAAAGAATATAACGAACATAATATACGATTAGTTGTTTTATATATAATAAATACAATGTCCAGCGTATCGAACATTAGTAACTGAAATGAAAATAAATATTGACTTAAACAATGTCGGGCTTATATAATGTGTATGTGCATGTATATGTGCACACATATTTATTTCTAAGTGTATTTAGTTTATTATCGGAAAATAAGTGGAATCTGTCTAGTTACTGCATGATTATCTTTTCATAGTAATATAACTAAAGTATGGAATAAGTTTTTCCCGGCAAAAAATGAAATTTTTCAATAAAGGTTTCGCTTTTGTATTCCTTAACGAAATGCAATCCAGCTGGATTAAATATGGAAGATTTTTTTTTTTCATTCTTTCTGATTATTGTGAGATTAAAAGGTCAATAAAAAACTATACATAAATAAATAAATAAATTTAGTTTCCACACATACAATTCCCATAAAATTAATTATTCTCTCTCTCTACCCTCTCTTTGACAAATGTTCGGTTAAAGAAATTAACTATAATTTCTTAAAGTCTTAAAACTCTCCCATCTAAGTTTCGCGATTTGTGTTATTGATATTAAATAAACGAAACTTTACTATGTGAACATAAAAAGTATTATTATTTGCTCCAAACGCGTACTTAATACTCTGATAAGGAGATCTTAAAGTAAGGATATATATTTTCTGCATCAGACTATAGTGGTAATAAAATTACGATTACGATGAAGGGAATGCAGTCACACACACACAGAATATTCTGTTCATATATTTCTAAAGCACTGTTAGTATATATATATGATTTTTTTTTGCGAATTTTTGCAAAAGTTTTTCAATTAAATTTACAAAATTTCTACGACCAATAAATAAAATGATTGTAATATTTTTTTTTACCATGCCTAGAAATATGTTATGTTTTCCAAAGACATGTGTAACATAAAAAAATATACTTCAAAGATGCATTAAATAAGTCATAATCCTAACGAGAACATAATTTATTTTACATTCTACGTTTGTTATCATGATTTCGAAACTTTGTCGTGATAAACAAATTGATTTAAACTATTTCTTTAGGAAATCCCCCGGCGTAGAAATCGGGCCAAGAGCTCATTTGTTCTTATTAAAAAAAAAAAAAAATATAGTTTTGTAGTCTTGTTTGCTAGTTAGTAGTACAATAAATTAAACTCATGCATTATTGCATCATATAGTTTATTAGAATTTTTGCTTCACTTTTCCCACTCATACATACTTATTTACAAACGACAAAATATTCTGTACAGTTATGACAACTTATTTTCACTTGTTTTGGCAAGAATTTATATAGGCGCTTAAGAAATTTTACAAAAATTTGAATTCAGATAAAATTTCATATATAATGAGTGGTAATCAGGTTGAATAACGTAGAATCCAATATTATATAGGTGTCCTTACGTGTCCTATATACGCAAACCATTGACCTAGGGGCTCTCTCTCTCAATAGAAGTATCTCTTACTTTGTTTTATACTCTGCATCACTTGGACGTTTTTGAGGATATATGCAGCATCTAGTTTTGAGACAAACCTTAACTCTTACTGTGGGTTATGTTCTGAAGACTTTCTTTCTGTCTGATATCTCATCGTCTATATTTACATTTAAAGTAATTATGATATATTTTGACCGAATTTGATATGTTAGCATGCTTCCCGAGAAGGACAAACCCTTTCGAAAACTGGATCGGAAAATTTTTATGGTCTCTTTCGCAAATGTTATTTTAAGAGAGAATTCATCATTTATAATATTTCAAGAAAAAAACAAAAAGTTCGTAAAATATAATATTTTGATATAATAAGTGTGAAAGATTTGAATGGAACGAAAGAAAGAGTTCCTTTAAAACGTTTTCTATAATACATATATATAAACATTAAAATCTAATTTTAGTATTTTGTAATGAAATCTAGTTTAGAATAGTTATTTGATATATAAAGTTGCTCCATCAAATTTGCAACAGATGAGTCTATTTTTTATTTTCCATCTTAGATAAGCATTCTCATGAAAAGTAAATTTTTCTATAGCAACAAAAAATAATTTCTAGTATGATATGTATATTTAATGTTCGACCTTACCTGACTATAACGTTTTAATTTGTCGCTACTTGTTTTCTTTATGTAAGAGTTTTTCATTTCTTTTGCAGGATACTTCCCCACAAAACTGAAACCGGAAATAATCGTTGTTTGTTTGTACAACTTTTATTGCTAATTTCTATTAAACATTTAACAACTATCAAGTAAAAAGTTTTAGTAACTAACTTTTTATTATAGTTTTTAAACATAAGCACAGTTTCTGCCTTCGTTACATAAATGAAAAAATTTTTATATACACATATATATGTGACGGCAGCAGGAACACATTACTCGATGAAAAGCCAGAACTAATTTTTTTTATTTATTTTATAAATTATTTAGCTTTTTTGTAAACTATGACGCACATAATCGGTAACGAGACACACATCGGCAATAATCCTAAAATTTCTTTCCGTTTTCAATTTATGAATAGTGATTTCTCAGTTTCTGAAGGAACACAAAATAAATGTTCACCAGACATATATCATTATTAACAAATGATGTTAAAAAGTATTTGATGTCACTTAATCAAAAGAATATATATTTTTTTAAATGTCAAGCTAGAAAACACAGTAAATTATTTCGCCCAAAAAATATACTTGCAGCCTTTTTGGAATCAATGGAACCTATACTAAGTTTCAATATTATCTCGGACTTGCTTACCTATGAAAATGTGGGCATTTCTCAAAGTCTGATTTCTCTATATAAAAGTCCTATCGCTCAACTTTCTACATAGGTGAAGTCAATTTCCTGGATTTTGCACAGAATAGCTCTTGGTTTTAAAATATCGGAAGCGTAAAAGGCCATAGTGCGTGTCAGGAGTCGGATATGAAGGGCAGTTCCCTTTTAACCCGTCATTTAGGATGTATTCACTATATATATATATATATATATATATATAAACACATTGATTGTCGGAAAGAAGTCGGGACAAAGTATGACTGAAACTGCACACCAAATCGGTAAGTGTTACACATTTACCAATTGAGCATTCACTACAGCTGCGTCCACATATACATAATGTATGAAATGCGTGAGTGAAATGAAATTATCGCTGACGTACATTATGCGAAAAGTCAAGTTTTAATATTTAGCATAACGAGGCAGTGGCCTCATTTTGCAAAACACGTCTAGGGAAGACTTTAGCAGTACTGAACTAAGATAAGCTACCACTTACGCTATGTTTTCCATGCATGTATATTTTTGATTAATATCCATTTGCACAGATGACGAAGCAGAGTTTCTTCTCTTTTAACAATATTCCAAAAAGAAAGAAAAAAACATATTCTTACGTAGATACAAGCACTAAAGAGTCATGGAAGAATATTAAAAAGTAAGAAAATCAGCCTGTAGTTTGTGATACAGAATATTTTATATCAAATATTTTTTAAAGTTCTTTTGAAATACCTGCTCTTCTCATAAAGGATCGTTTTTAGTAAAACTTTTATATTATTTTTATTAATTTATATTAATGTCTATTATTTTATTTATTTAGAGTGTCTTCAGACATATTTGATAATTTTGTAAATTACATTCCTTAATATGAATACATTTTTAATTGGCTAATGTGTTTACCAAAAACTATATTCGAAAAAGTTGTAGTGATAACGTGATGGAAACATTAGTTAGTATTTAAAGATTAGCAAGTAAGGACATCATTTAATTTCATCCTAATATGATTTAAAAAAAAACACAAAGAAAAGTCAATACGTTAAGAGTCTGTCGATCTTCGACGTTCATGCTCGCATTACCTATGTTTGTGTCTCCATGTTAATATCTTAGTATTTCTTATTCCATCTTCCCCATCTCCTGTATCATGCACTTCTCTCTCAACATACTCTTGAAAGTATGCGTTACAATATATATTTATTTAAATATTTTTTCAATAATAAGTTTTTTAATTAAGACAGAAAACCGTAAAATATTACATTGCTCTTGAAGTGTTCTCGCGAGAAGCGTAACCCACAATAAAATTTTCAAAAGATACCATGCTTGGCTGAAATGATTTCTTAAATAGTTACAAATGGTATAAAAACATGACTGTTGGCATAAAAGCATTATAAACTTTTCACGAATACGAATTTTAATACTTAAATATACATTTGCTAATCTTCCTAAATATTTTTAATCTTTCTTTCCATCATAAAATATCATAAAAAATAGGATTCTTTTAAGCCGTTGCAGTGCCTTACCCTTTTAAGAGTCCATAGAGAATATTGAAAGTCAGTTCTTTATTACAAGTATTTGGAATGGAAAGACTGATAATGAAACAATATATATTTAAGTATTAAAAAAAATTACTTTTGAGAAATAAAATAAGAAAAAAAACAGATGACGACACAGCAGCAATTTGTAAAAGGCTATGTGACAAGCCGCGCAGCTAACGCAAACTTGAATCTAAGAAAAAAGTCAAGAAAATTTATATTTTTATACGATTGAGGAATATTTAGGTGAAAGCTTATCCCTTCTAAATAAATAATATTTAAATTTCTTTTATATTAACATTAAATTTATGTTAAATTTGAATAAAATTATTGCAAAAATTTCGAAGGAAAAGAATAAAAATTGTTGAAATTTTACTGTATATGGTTTTAAAATTTTTTTTTTTTTTTTAAAGACGCTTTACTATGTATTCGAGATATTTTCTTTTATTTCCAAAATGAAAAGAAAAAATTCAAATTTGTTTTAAAAGAATGCACAATGGTTGGTTACGAAAACATGTTAGTTATGGCATTGCACTATTTGTCAAAGCCATTACAACTCTGGGAAATGTTTAGACACAACATATGATTGCATCAAACACACTACGTCCCAATTTTTGGAATGCAATAATAAATGTCAAAATGTCACATATCCGAGATACATTTAAATTATTGTATTGCAATATTTCTCAAAGCTATTAAAACTCAATGTAAAATTCAGTTACGATATATGAATGCATCAGACACATCATATGTCTTAGTGTCGGAATTGCACAACAATAGATGTCAAAATGTCACTTCTTCGAGATATACTTATAATGCTCCAAACTAAGATACTCATTCCTAAAAAGGTATCCATGTTTTTATAAGCGTTCATCTAATGTAGCAAATTAAATAAGTCGACCTTTTAAAATGTATTCCTGCTCTTTCCACTCTTCTACTTGCTTTTAACCGATTTTTACTCTCATAACTTGATCCGCATGGCTGCTGGAGGAGAAATGCTTATTGTTTAAAATATTTTCAAGCAATTGCGAAACTATTCAAAAGCTGAAGTTGAAAACACAACAAAAAACAATATTTACATCAACATGCATTACTTATCCGAACACTTCAAATACTTACAAGTGATGCAGGGTGAATGTGTGCTAAAGTGCTCGTGTATATGAACATCTAAGAGCAGTAACTTAAGAATAATATTTATGAACAATTGAATATTGAAATTTTAAAGCCAATTTGAGGTGACCCTTTTATTAAAAATTAAATATTAAATTTTATCTAAATATTGAACTTATCTATGAAAGCTTCGATAGAAATGACACATTTTAGCTTAAATTAACCATTAATTTTTTATTAGAAATTCGTTGTGCTCGAGATATTCGTTACGTAAATGACATTGAAGACGTAAGCCTTATTAACCGCTCCCCTATCCAGTACTTTTTAAACATCCATTCAATCATCAAGAGAGAGAGAGAGAGAAAGAGAGAGATAGAGAGAGAGAGAGAGAAAGAGAAAGATAGAGAAGGGGGAAGAGGTGAGAAAGAGAGAGAATACTCGCAATTGCTCACAATTGGCAAATTTTATGACTACAGGAGGACCTAAATTTAAGCTAAAAAGGAACAAAGACCATAACGAGAGCACATTACTTTCATATTTCTATTCATGTTTTGTAATAATAATAAAAATTTTCGGGTCGAAGACTTAAATTACAAAACTGAATAAACTAATTTAAATTCTTTATAAATGGTCTTTTTGATGAGTCAGTCGGACAAACGACTTTATAATAAAGAGAAAAAGATTAGCAGAATATGATTAATTGTTAATGAAAATCACATCTTTTTTTTCATGCACGCAAGCTAATAAAGAGAAAGTTAACCTTAATCACTGCTTAAATACTTGTAAAAAAACATTTCTTTTATTATCATAGTAAGCAAACTTTTCTTTGCAATGTGCTTTGAACTGAGAAAAGATCAATTTATTTATTTATATATATATAACATAATTAACTTCAGCTTTTGTATGCTGGCAAGGCAAAAAAGAAAAACTATGTATGATGTAACGGCAAAAAAAAGCAGTTCGTAACTTAATTAAATATGAAAGCAACACATGAGTGGAAGTGACGCATACGGCAATCTAAGAAGCTAACATTGTGTTAAGATTAAAAAAATATCTATAAAAAGAGGCATCGAATATTAATAAAGACTATGCTTTTACATATGGTGCTGCAACTTAATCACAATAGGAATTTCGGCTACCCACCCTCACAAAATAAGGCATACAAACGGCAAAACTGTTTTGCAGGTTCGTCAACAGATACTGGAATCTTTGTAAAATGAGGATTAAACTTTCAATTAGGTTTTATGTTTCGATTTAATTTTTGAAAACGAAAATAGCAAAAGCCCAGATAGAAATTTAGACGAAATGGCAGATTTGTACAGGTTTTTTAGACACGCGAATGGACATTTGCACAAATAGGCAGACAGTTATGGCTAGAATGATTCAGGGCCTTCCTCTGAATAAGAATATTTACATTGCCGAACTACAAGAGGTAATGGATATAAAAAAAATATTCATTTTTTCAACAAACAACTAAAACTTTCGAAATCTTTTAAAACTCTATGACGTAGCTGTGTGCACGCTATTTACAGCAGATATATCATATATCAGATATATCATTAATAACATTACAAGTCATTTTTGGTGTCCTACGTAGATGCATCCACAAATATCTGAACACCGATGTAAAAGACATATACGTGTACGTAGCGTGGCGTAACGTAACGTAAAATAGCGTGAAGTAACGCAACATAACGTAAAGTAACATAAAGTAACGTAACGTGAAGTAACATAACGCAACGTAAAGTAACTTAACGTAACGAAAAAAAATTCAAAAATTATAACCCGTTTTCTTTAAGCAAATAGTTTTCATTGGACGTCTCATGTGAAACGGGTTGCAAGATGTAGGCTGCTTGATCCAAATATTGCCCTGTCAATAATCTTATTATTAATCATTTATTCATCTCGGCATAATATACAAAAAATTAAAATTTATTGCTCCCATGCAAATCATGCCCTTTTTTACTTATATCGCGATAAATAAATGGGGAATGGTTTAATTGAAGTAGTTTAGGGCATTTAATGCTCGGTTTTGCTTTCAGTTGTTAGTATTTAAATTTAATATTAAGTACATAACTATCTAGAGAGTATTAAAAAAATTACAATTTTATCAAATTGTATCATTTTTATATTGTACTGTGTTTGCAATATAAACAAATGTGTAAATAATTAAATAAAATAAACAAAGATCAACAAGAACTAAATACATGCATCCAAAACCTTTAATCAATTAAATGTTGTTATGACACTTTTGAGAAACACTTGGATTACATTTCTACTCAAAATGCAATTTGAGCCTCTTAAGTGAGATGAATTCAATATTGCATTAAGTGCATTTCTATTTTAATTTCTATGATATAATTCTAAGATATAAAATAATATTTATTTTTTTAATTATCAATGAAGAGAGCGTTCAAACGCTTATCTTTTCAATTCTTCAGTCACATTTGCTTTTATTTGAGAGGATATAATGATAGAGGTGCACCCCGACGCGCCTCAGATAGAAAATTTTTAACATATCCCTCTACATAATCCGTACATATCTATACAATATATATTCTTCTTAGTATTCTTAAAAATATCCGTTGTGCCTGTGGTGCAAAGTGCAAGCAGTTGTGCGTACTTAACACAAATCTCGACAAATTGAATTTATTCTCTCGAGATATCAAACGTTATTAATTTTCGTGTGGTTTTATTATGCACAACGAAAATCATAGGGTTTTGTCAGCATGATTTTAGGCGCTTTCACTTTGTCGATGATATGAAGATATAAGTGATCTGCTTCAGATTTGAAACATCCCTTATATCCACTTATTCACTCATGCTGCTACGTGCTAAAATAAGCGTAAACTGGATTACAGCCTAGTAAAATTTTCAAAAGACATCAGCAGTGTGGCGTGCATTCATTTCTATTTTGTCAAATTTTCTTTATTTTATTCCAAGCCAATAATCTTAGCTGTTGTCCAACACAATTTATTTCTTTTGCCTAAATAAATAATAATAATAAAAATAAAATATTTTATTCCATTTTACTGTTAGGAACATGAATAATATACGAACCAATTGCTTCAACGATTCCTGGCTCGATATACAGCCACGCTTTAGAAAAACAAAAAAAACGAAATTGTGCAATCTAATGAAAGTTCCTAAGATTTCTGTAATGATAGATGAGATAGTAATTAATTGAACTCGATAGGAATACAAGAAGACATTTCCAATCGTCTTTTCGCTTTTTGTACAAAGTTAAAGGAATGTATGAATGGCGAATAAATGACAAAATATGTGAACTTAAAGCCTGAGAATATAAAATGGAGCGTACTTGAATGCAAGCAGAATAAATTATGTCCAAAAGTAAGGAAAATTGTTAAATTTTATTAAATTACAAAAGTGCGATCAAAAAAAGTGAGACCGTTTTTACCTTTAGGTGCTTAATTATAATCATAAAAATTTTATATAAAATGATTTATTAAGAAAATCAGTTTAATGTCTGTGACTTGTGAGTTGAACAGAAAAATACATGGACATACATCAAAGAGACAGACGGACAGATGTATTTAAATCGTTCTACAAAATAATTCCAAATCCATCCCAATAATAAAACATAGGTCTACTTGAAATCCATCTAGATGTTACATACATTCGCATAGACTGAATATGTAGAGTATGTAGAGTAATAGTAGAGTATGTAGAGTGATGTTGAGTGTAACTAGCCCATCATTCAATTTTTTAGTGGGAAATCTGTACCCGATTATAATTTAACTCGACTTCGTCACAGTCTCTTTACACCAACTTAGCTCTTTATCATCCATTCATACTACTTGATAAGGTAGTTGTAAACAAGGTAAATGTTCAAAAGTAAACCGTCTAATTTAACAAAGACAACGAACGAATTAGAGATGACTGCGATGCCTGTCAACCTGCAAACACCTAGCGCTGTTTAGCAAAAAAAATAAACAACAACAAAATTTTCCCTTCTAATAAAACGAGTAATGCTGCCAAACGGTGTTATTGAGTTTCGAATAGTAAAAAATGTGCACAAAAAAAAAGAAAATCAAAAGCATAAATTATATTTTACCCGTGTAACATAGCCATGTGCGGGTTATCGTTGTATATGAGTATTTATGTATACAGGCAATCATCCACTGTGTGTTTACGGAAATCCGATAACAACGTGAAGCATAATTTTATGCAAGAAATAACAAACTTTAAATAGCCATATAAAGTTCGAGTTTTCGCATTTAGGTACAATTTCAATGCACTTGCACCTGATAACCTGCATATGTAAGCAAAAATAATGTCCTGTTCAAGGTACATATAGACTTCACAAGAAGTCGGCTGAAAATTTAAATCTTTAAGGAATGAAGTAAAACCAAAAAAGTGCAGAAAAAATATATTATTTTGATTCTGCTAATTTGAGATTTTGAAAATACTGGATAGAAAACCGTTATTCCTTCCAAATGAAATTTTAGAAAATTTATCACTAGCATCACCTGCATATATAGTTTCAGTTAATTAATAGAATATGCAACTCAACGTTCCTGTATCACTATAGTTTAGTAACTTCTTGTGTCCAACAAGGGAACAACTTGAGTTAATGAATTTGTGACTGTCAGCGGTTAGGGGTTGAATTTCCTTTGCCCTGTCTCGCTTAGCCGGCATCACAGAATAATTTAAGTACAACAGAGATTAAAAACAAGAGGAAAGATTTGTCTCGTGTCTGTCATATATCCGTGTGTCCGATATCTGTCTAGGTAGGTCCTTCCATTATCATCCTCGGTCGTCATATATCGAATACACATCGTGCAATCTCTCGTTCCTCATCGCCGTTCACACAAACTTATTTATACATCATACGTAAACATAAACGTACTTAGCCTCTGAATGAGATAACCGTTGCATAACTTCAGCTTTATAGAAAATCCGTTACGCTTTCAGATATCCCTCACGTCAATACGGTTAAGCCGTAAGCATATTCAAAATTTGACTCCGAGGAGAACCTCACTCGTAAAGTTATCAGATCATATCCCAAAGTGTCTTTCGTTTTTTTTAATTGACTCTTTAAAGTATTTTTCTTTTTTAGAAAAAGAAATTTCATTTTTGAATATCTCTCAAATTTTTTTTTTTTTTTTTTGAATTTAATAATAACCTAAAATCATCCACAAGCTAATTACAAAACTTACTTTCTATTGAAGTTTATGCTTATCCTAGTGTTATATATTCTCTCTCTCTCTCTCTCTCTGGCATCACTATAATAATATTTTTTTTTTGAAGATTTCTTAAGTTGTAAGCAATGCTTTAATAATTTAGTATTAATTTATTTATGGAAATTACAAAATGTTCACTTTCGTTGATTTAGTAAATGTCCCTAAAATATATTTAGATATGAAAGGCGCAGTCAGTATTTTTCTTATAAATTAAATTAATTGTATTTATTTTAAACACATAAAATAAATTCTCCATTTTTGCCGTTGCGCACTTATTCACATTTAAGCATCAACTACGCATATTTTTACGATCGTTTTACTTCTAGTTGAATTGACGACATAATGCAAACTGACTCTTTAAAACACAAAAACCAACCCTTACATTATTCACGGACGGTCTTCGATTTCTCTTGGCCAGATAAAGGAACGAATTTTTTCCCCTTACATTTCTCTCGTTTGCAAGCATCAGGTAAAAAGTATTATATATACAGGTAACCCTCCTACAACGCGGTCAATAGGTTCCTGAAAAATTCCGCGTTATAGGAAATTTTCCGCATTTTGCGAACCGCATTGTAGCGAAACTGCGTTATATAAAGTACCGCGTTATAGGAGGGTTACCTGTATAATATTTGCAAAATGAGAGGATTGAATTGCAAAATGAGAAGATTGAATTCTAAAATGAGATGATTGAATGGCAAAATGAGAGGACTGAGAGGCACAACGAAGTGACTGAATAGCACAACTAAGCGACTAAAGGCAGAATATGAAGACTGAATTGCCCAAGGAAGTGACTGAATGGCCCAACGAAGTGGCTGAATGGCACAACCAAGTGACTGAATGGCACAACTAAGCGACTAAAGAGCAGAATATGAAGACTGAATTGCCCAAGGAAGTGACTGAATGGCACAACGAAGTGGCTGAATGGCACAACGAAGTGACTGAATGTCACAACGAAGCGACTAAAGCCACAATGTGAATTTTTAGATATGGCAGCCCTGGTATCTTGCAATTTTAATGCAAATTTCTTTGGATTGACGTTTACACGCGAATTGTTTGGTTGCGGTTAAGAGGGCGGTTCGCTGATTGGCGGAAGAACAATTTTTAATTATTTTATTTAATTAAAAAGGAGCAAAACAAAATTTAACATTAATTCGTATATTTCATAATTGCATTAGGAAAAGAAAGCCACGTAAATGGAGAGCGGTGTTTCGTTATCATAAATAAAATGGTCATTGACGTTTCATAATAAAACAGAGAAATAGAGAACAAGACAAATATGCTACACAAAAAAGATAGATATACGCGGACGTTACAAATGCAATCTGGGACGTACGCTCTTTAGAATAACTCTCCCTTAAATATAATACAATTTTTCAAAGGTTTTTGCTTCGCTTCTAATTTCCAATCATAGGCACCAATGTAGGCAAAAAAGTTTTCTTAAATTGCATTTCTGATGTAAATTTAACGATTAAAGCGTTAATTTTCTTTATTAAAAATAATTCATAAATAAAGTAAGTAAAGTAGTAAAATGTGATGAGAACGCAACTATTTCTGAAGTGCGATTCATGTTTCGAACAACGTGAACCTAACTCCGCTTACTGGCTTGTGAGCTTATATTTAGATAAAATAAATTAAAATATTATAATCTGGTAAAGGTTAATACGATCCTTTTTCTTTCTTTACATCAAAAATTATAACTTGTTTTCATGTTTCTTTGTTTGTTTGTTTGTTTATTACAGCTGCAACTCTAAACTTGTTAAGCGATAGATTAGTTATTAAATACAATGATGCAGTGATATGAGAATCCCACTAAAAATACTTAAGAAATTAAGAATAAGAGCTAATGAAAGGAAAATTAATTAGATAGATTAAGATAAATTGAAAACAAAACTCAAACCAAAGTGGAAAAAAAGGAAAAATTGACTGCAATTGAAAAAAAAAAAAATAAAAAATAGATATAAAAAAAAATTATTTGCAAGATGCCCCAAAACTTAAGCTGATGTTTTGTAAATTTATAATTTTTCTCGTATTTTCGTTATTAAAAACTTTTCTAATTGGTTAGATGGATTTTTTTTTATTTTATTATTATACTGCGATATCAAAAAACCTTTTGTGGCCAAAATACATATTACAATTAAGCATATTCATGTTTTGTTTATAGCAATCTTGAATCCATGTATTAACACTTAATATTAATTAAAACTTGCAATTACTTAGTTGATTAAACAATATACTAGTGTATCAATAGTTGTTTTGTTCTTTTGAGTTTGTATTCTTTTTTAAATGTGCTTAATTAGTTGATTTATAAGTTATTGTAAACTTTTTACCTTTAATAAGGATAGGTTTAATAAGGATATTAAGGTTTAGGTTTAGTAAGGATATTAAGGAGCCCATTAAGGACATTGCAATGAATTACATTACACCTGACGAGACCGAGTTCGTAATTGTGTTTCCAGCGGAAGAATAGGAAATCAGAAATTTCATAATTGATTCCACTGCGCAATATGCTTAAGAATATATATATAATTTATGGAACTCAAAACTCGTATTTTTAGAATATAATAAAAAATATTGGGACATATTTCGAGATTAATTCCTAAAACATTCTTCAATATTTTTTATTTCCAATACATCGAATATTTCTCAACCAAGAAATTGTTATGTTTCCATATTTGCTCTGATGAAGTTTTAACTTCAGATATAAACTCAGTTAAAGCTGTCATTAGTATTTTAATGCATTTTAAGAAACGAAAGACTCTTTTACAAGGAAAATCAAAAATTGTTTTATTCCTCAAAATCCCATAACTATC
>KK351235.1:345368-365840 GCA_000671755.1 Glossina brevipalpis
ATTATATCTTATGAATAATGATCCAAACGCACAGAAAACAGAAATGTTTTTAATTCTTCTTATACTGTAGGAGTGTCCTTTTGCCGATTTGGACACGTCTTTAATCACGATTGCACAGACAAGCAGACAATGGAGAGACTGACAAGCGGAATTCCGGAATTAGGTGAATTACGAATTTGATGTTGGTTACGTATGTACACATTTCATGAGGTCTCTAAAACCTCCTTCTGCGTGCAGCAAACAAAATCATAGATTTATATAAAAACTCCTGCCGTAAAAAGTCTTCAGCCGTTTGCTTTAGATGACAGTTAGCTAAGATTTACTTACCTTAACAAGTAATTCTTGGTTTTTTTACGTTTTCTTATTCTTAGTAAATGTCATTTAAAGGTTTTTTGACAATGAAATTAACTTCATTTGAACTTTAAAAGTAGTCGAACTACAACTTGACAGATTTTACGCTCGGTTGGATATGTAATTTATTATACAAAGTGAGAGAAGTACTTAAACATTCGTTTAGTGCCATTCTTTTACACAAATTTGTACAAAGCACACTTACCAACGCAGTCTCTTTTAACTGTCTCCGCTACTGAACTAAACAGTACGACACAGCCCGAGTATCATTTGTTTTGTTTGTCACTTGTTTTTCTCTTGGTACAAACTTAATTTCATTTAAATTTATAATTTAATTTCAGTCAGATTCATTTAGAGATACGCCATCAAGTTTTAATTTTAAATCAGTTTAAAAAATCGTATATAGATTCATATGCAAAAGTTCCCTAACAAAAACAAAAATAGAAAATTATTTTACGGTTTTTTACTAAAAATTCTTTTCATCAAATTTTGAATTTCATATTGAATAAATTGATTTTTATTATATAAATTTTTAAGATAACGAGCCGTCTTGTTCAAATCACATTTCGGAAACTGACAATTTATTTCAAGCATATCTAATAAGCATATTTTGCGAACGCTTAAAATCTGAGAACGACCAGTAAAAAGGTATTCGCTACAATCATTATATTTCTTAAGGGGTTGCATGAGTTTTAAAAGAGATATAAAAAGTATATTTTTAAAATTTTTTTTAAAATAAATAATAAAAGAGTTATTTTATTTCAAATTCTAAACATATAAAATAACAACATTTCACACTCAGATGGAAACTTATGTCGCTCATAATCTGTTCACGCAACGTATCTTACTACATAATCAGCATTTTTGTAGTAAGTTTTTACTACTTTGACATGTTTAAAGGTTATTAAACCATTCATATTATAAAATGGCGAACATTACACTAAACATCTGGTGCCCTGGGTAACAGTTTTGTTTTATATCTGTTACTAAATTAAGGTTACGAAATCCAGACCACGATATGGATGATACTATATTAATAAAAATTTTCATCTGGGCTAACAAAATAAACATAACCAACACATACCTTTTTTTTACAAGTCTGACAAAGACCGAATAAATATATCGAAATTTTTACATTTCACATTTAGAAATTTCAATTCTCTGACTTTTATAGATGAAATATGAAAACGAAATGAAAATATATTCCTCACCTTCGGTGGTGGGTTAAACCCTTATACTGAGCACAAATATACATGGGATGAGATACTTTAAAATTTTTTCGTAAATATTACTCGAATTCTATAATGTCGGGGTTAAAGATATTGAGAAATCATATTTAAAATCAAGCATATAACCCTATATATACATACAAACAAATGTACACATATACACATATTTTTACCACACACAACGCTATTCACTATAAATTTACTTTCAAATAAGTTTGAACTGTTGAGATGAAAATAAACATAGACTCTCATATATATATATATATATATATGCATTGCATACATTTGCTGACTTGAAATTGATATACAAAATTGATTCATGAAATATTAAAGAAGCCACAACTTCAACTATTGCCAACAAAAGAAAAGTTTGCCAAATATAGATGCATGTATACATCTTGCTATGTATTTCATACTTTTCATATTCATTTACATAATATTTTATTCAAAATTCTTTCAGCTTGAATAGCAAATGCTTGCCGCTTCCATATGACTATCTCTTCATGTGAGTAACGAAGCAGATATACTGCTATAGTCTTTATGTTATGAAAGAGAACTAATTGATGTTGTGTTTCAAAGATAAAGTGTTAGTATATATATATATGTGTGTGTATGTGTGTGTGTGTGTTTAAATTAATAATATTCCTGAAGGTGTATAAATTTCAGCAAACAAATGGTTTTTGCCAAAATAGAATAAAGTGATGCATTATGCACAAGCATATGCAAATGTAACGATTAAAACGGGGAGAAGAACAAATAACTTAAGTAATAAAAGCAAAATGAAAATTTCAATAATTTAAATATTTACTATTAGGCCCATGCATAAATTTGCAACCAAATCAGGAAGATTTAAAAACATAATATAATTTAGTGTAAAAAATATTCTTTTACTCAACTAAAAATATTTTCCTTTTTTCTGTCTCTCTCGAGACAACTTGACGCTACGGAATCTCTTATTGCTTGGAAAGAGATGCTAAAAAAACGAGTTACCCACAGATCACAAGCAAATATAATCAACAGACTGTAAGTCTAACCTTTAGCATTTTCTAAGCAAAATAGATCTTTGGCCAGAAAATAAATTTTGCTTAGTTTAGAAAGTCAGTTCATGTTTCAAACTCAAGTGTCTAAGTTCCCAATATATAGGTTTTAATAACATCTCACGAAAACAAATATGGAATTGTACTATTAAACTGGTGGTGGACATTTAATGTTCGAATATATGCTTTTACTTGCTTTTTAAAATCAATATTTTTAAAAAAAGCCTTTAGTCTTCACTACCTATCGATGAGTGACTCAAGAATTTTTTTTCTAGCGATTAAAGTTGAGTGCTGTAGGAATATGAAGGAATAAGGAGGAGCTGTAGAAAAGTATTTTTTTTTTTTGTTAAGAGTTGCTGAACCGTCATTTTGTAATTGGAAGAAATACGTTAAAAATATTTTTAAAAGTTGCCTCAACAAATGTGCAAACAAGTATAGAAAAATTGACTTTTAATAATTTGATTACTAAATAAATTTTGGAAAGAATAATTTATATTATTTATGGTATCACAAAATAGCATTACCAGCTAATGTTGCTTTTATGCAAAACACTCACGTACATATTTAATGAATTTTATTAATTTTAAAGAAATATATTTGTATCTGGTGGCTGGTTATGTGGAAACAAATATTAAAATTTTCTTTTTTGTGTAACTTCAGTATCACTCGGACTACTAGATACGGCACTATTTTCATTAAATTATTTTTGTCGTAACATGACTAGGAAAAGGACCGATGGACAAAATTAACCGACTAAATCGAATTTATATCTTATTTTGATTCAAAATATTCCCGCTTTGTATTATCTTTGAGAAGTGTTTCCGGGCGTTATATGTATATACGCAAAAGGAAGGATATGTTTATAAATATCTTTATTGTGCACGGTGTTTAGCAAATATAGATATTTTTAACCCTAAATAAATATATTTGTATGCTTGTGTATGAATACAAACTATGTTTTCTTGTTTTTTCGTTTTTGAATTTATAATGACATGAAAAGACTACGTCGTTGTTTGCCATCTAAGTAACTATATACTTGCACTGGCTTTTGTTCTAAATAATGATATTTTCTTTTTCTTCTTATTGTGACATGTTATAGCTACTCTGCTGCAAATCCTATCAGCTATTAACGTTGGCTTGCTTTACTCTTTCTCTTTGAATTGATTCTTATCTATACAAAGCAATTCAAGCAGGTCGTTAGTTAGCTGTTGGGTCAGTTTATGGTTTATTTATACATTTGACTTGTCTGTGAAAAAGAGCAAAACAAATCCATAACATTTTTACATACTTTTCATACATATTGAACTATAAAATCTTTACTTACAATAAAGCATATCAAATTGCTGCAAACAGACGGATGTAAGCCCAATCAAAGCATCCATTAAAAGTAAGAGAAAACAATTCAGTTAGTTGTCTACTATTTAATGTTTTAAAAAGGATTTCTTAACTTAAGTATTATGTCATTCGTTCTCTTCCAGCTTATACTACTTATGCAACTAAATTTAAATTGCAATATTTCTAATTAAGAATTGTTATTATCGTTAAGATACTTATATCGATTTATTTTAATTTATTATATAAACACAATTAATAAAATGAAAATAAATTCGTTTCTTTTCTATTATCAATTCCCTTTCATTCCTTCTGTTATGTATATATATATATTTATGTATTCTAAGTTATTCGTACTGCCTTCTTTCAACTCGCCGGAAATAAATGTTTATATCTTCCATTTTAGATTCGAAAAACCCATTAAAATACTAATATTCTAACAGTATATGATCGAATAGGCTATAACGTTTGATTAGCTTTGAATCCGTCTCCGCGATACGACAGCCAATAAAAACACATTAATTGCCTTCAAAGTGACTTCATTTCGTATTGCATACTGTCGCCCCGTGCGTGCGTATCAGTAGTGGATCCTAAAAGCAACCAAAACAAAACCAATAAAAATCGCATTATACGCGACACATTGGGCACTTAGTGTGGCTTAAATGCCACCTCTAAAATACCTCAAAGTACTTTCACACAACCACATAAAAGTAAATACAAAAAGCAGTTCGTCGATGCAAATATAATTTTAATCCATTAAAGGTGCCAAACATAAGCAACTACTTAACGTTAACAGCGAAGTAGAATAACACAACGACAAGACACTAAAAATAATATAATAAAAAAACAACAACAAATAAGACAACAACAATATCACGAGAAAATATTGAGCTGTTCTTCTATTTGATCTGCTTAAAGTGTAGTAGTAGGTTTGCAAGTAATTTTATGTGTCCTACTGATTGATAGAGACAAGTAAAGCAAGCAATCGATGAGAAGTTAATATTTAAGCATGAGAAGAAAAGGATAAGCGAAATGGGAATTGCATCTTAACAGGAATGAATAATAATCAGCCTTTAGTTAAGAGGTCCACATAGAATGAAAAGGGAGTAAAAAAAAAAAATTCTTGCAGCGAAAAGGAAGAAAAAGCGCAATAAAAAGCAAAACCAAATTTCCTCCTCAATAAATTCTAAATCAGTAAAAACTTTTCAATCACTTCTAATGCAAAGCGCTTAAAATAAACCGGAAACCAAGCCAAAGCAGGATAGTAGATAGAGAACGAAAGAAGAAAGAATACATTGGTCAATAATTCCCAGGACTAAGTAAAGCAAAAAAAAAATACTTTTTTCAAATTTCTCTTATATCCATTAGTAGTAGTCTCCTTTAACTGTGATATAATATTTCGATGTTTTTTTTTTTATAAAACGATTTGTCAAGACTTTCAAAATGCTCCTAAGTTTCCGCAATGACTTCATCGTTTTCTTAGCAGCATTCTTTTGAGGCAAAACAGATAACAACCGCTGGAGACAGATGGGCGGAGAATATGATGGTTTAAGTAGGAATTTGAAGTAGAATTCATGCAATTTTCCCATTCCATCGACTGTTTTTTGCACTATGCCCTTCTATACTAAGGTATCCATTTGGAAAATAGCGCAAAATTTCTATCTAGAATATTGAATACACTACCGATTGATATTTTTATGCCGTCAAAGAATTATCTCTTGCAATTTCTCTTTTCGGTTATTGTCAATAACTTAAAAAAGTTTTTTTTTATAATATACTCTCTAGTGTAATCATCTCGTTCGAGTTCCTAATGTCTCGTTTAAAATTAGCAAACCGTCCGATAAATATTTCTTTTTGATGGAGAACGGTTGAAATAACTTTTTTTCTAAAACCTAAAACAATATTCATTCAACAGACTTTGGATTTTTTTATTTTTTTTAAAATAACGTATCGTAACGTAACATCACTAAATCTATCGTAATTCGTAAACAAAGAATCGAAATTCTCTGAAATTTTGACAGACATTTTGGCACCTTTTGGAAAATTATATGATCATGATATGATTATATGACGATCTCATTTCCGTGAATTATTGACCGATGTGTTCAATAAAGTGTTTTAATATTAAATTGAAAAGATAGAACGCATTTTGCGAACATTTAAGAGGAAATGTTATTTATGAAAAGTAAGAAAAAAATCAATCGCAATTAATAGAAAAAGACATTTTTCATAAGATTAGAAATCCTTAACATTTATAAATCGAGCATACATAACATATTTAACAAGTTAACTACGTAATTCATTTTTGAAAGTCCCTCACGTTATTACGTTATCACGTTATTAAAATCAAACGATAAAGTTTATACACGTAATACGTTATTAAAATCAAACGATGAAGTTTATACACATCGAACGCAATACAAATGACCGTATAATAGGGGCTTTCTGAAAAAATCAAACCAAAATGAATAAGATTTCATTTCTAAGGAACTAAAAGGGGCTCTGCGACAAGCAGTATAATTAGACCAAATTTGAATTAAACAAAAAAAAAATTGTATTCATATTCCTAGCGGGTTCTTGAATGAAAAAAACTGAAGTTTAGTCTGACAAAAAGGTCAGCCATTTATTAATAAAAAAAAAAAAATGTAAATTCGATAAATCGAAAAAATTCTATTTATTTCTCTAGAGAATATTGTTTTAAACATCCTCTAAAAAATTTGAATAGAAAAATGAAAATTACAATAGTTTATCTGTAGGATATTTTTTAAAAATCGTATTTCGAGAAAGACGAATTTTAAGTTTTGGTTTGGTGTTATAAATATGTTTTTTTATGATCATAAATTTATTATAAAATTTCTGTTAGCCTTCTTGCGATTCCTTGCCTTTCCAAGTTGAAATATACCTCCTCTTCTTCTCTTTGCGCTCGACGATTTTATGCTAAAACGTGTTCTCTTTGGCGTTATTTATCAAAGACGGAACTGCGTTTTACGGGGACTGAAATGACAAAAGGAAATATGACTGAATTCGCAATAAACTCCAAAAACTTCATGTGGAACTTTTAATTATTTGATCAAAATATTCGATCTTGCTCGAATCTCTCTCAGCCTCTAATCTATTTAGCAGTCGTCTCGCCTGAAGCTTTACTGGATTATCTTTGCTTAGAAATACTTTGAAATAATCATCTAAGACATCCGTTAATGCATTAGTGTGAGTCAGAAATAAATAGCCAAAGAGTTTGAATTGCAATCTTCAGTGAAAGGTTTATTTGATGTGGGCATTCTTTTTAGAACATCTACAGAAATTGTGGAAATTTCAGGCCAACAATTTTTTCCAGATCAAAAAGTTTTTCAACGCATTCTATAGGATTTCAAACATTTTTTAAACTGTGACAAAAAGAAATTAATTTTCTGAAAAATTCACGGTTGCCTTACTCCTTAAGATTTGATATAAGGAGTCATTAGAATATTAATCTAAAATTCATTCTTATTACTCTTTAAAGAAACCAATCATCAAAATTGTGTTGTGTGAAGCCTTGACAAAAGTAATGATATGTAAGAATGGAAATATTCGTTTTAATATGAAAAGCTTTCTTCTTTTTTTTTTTTTTGCTGAATCCACTTGTGGCGACAAGATTCTTGACGCAATATCCACATGATATGGTTTTGAATTAATGCCAAAAGTATTGAATTATCGCGAAATTGAAAAAAAAAACAAGCACAAACAAAAAACCAAAAAAAAAAAAAAAAAAAAATCCAAAATCGCAACTTTGTGTATTCTTAGTCAACATCATTATAGAGAACATAGTAAACATTTGTTAAAAATATTTGAAGATAAAATAGAACAATGGCTTGGAAATGTTTATTGACATTTATATCTGTGCCAAGTTATTGTATGTGGATTGACAATGACGTAAATGAAAGAATTTAATCACAAATTTATTTAATAAAAAAAAAAAAAAAAACATTTATTTTATGCAACCGTCACTCGATTTTTTGTCCTTTTTGTTTTTTTGATTTTCTCTTCAGTGGTTTTTCTTTTCTATCCAGTTATCCCATTTTATTTTATTGTGCTTGTTATTAGAACACTTACGTAACAGGCATTCTTGTGTGTGTTTTGGATCAACTTGTTTAAGTTAACAAATAACTTAGAGTCAATTTACTAGAAATCAAGAAAATATGCTTTTGCTGTGGATTTGAAGATAACAACAAATATCTACAGTTGGGCATTAGCCATCGCTAGTTTTAAGTTAAGTTTAAGGTAATTACGGTGTTTAAAGTACAATTCCAACACTGTTTAAAGGACTGCAATTAAGTAACAACAGATAACATTGTTTAATGCATAAATAGGAAGTTTGTGTATTTGACAGACAAATTACAAAGTTTTTACAAGAATATCGTAATTTCTCAACATATTCGTCAGCGATGAACGTACATGGAACAACAATGTTCACAGTGCTGGTCAATAACTCATTTATTTCGTTAAAATGGTCATCAACAGAAAACTTGGTCTTTCCATTCGCTTATGATTTTTGAGAAATATGAGACATGTTTTCAACTTAAAAAAGAGAACTCCAAACCCGTAAGACCTCAATCTGGCAAATTCGTTTTTCGACTTTCAACTGACGTCAAAGGACGCTATGACTTCAGCTGCGAATGGAATTGTTTAATAATTTTTTTTATTTTTTTATTTTTTTATTTTTCTTTTCTTTCAGGCTTTTATTGCTATTGTTCCTTTTTTGTTCACGTGCGAAATAATAGACATTTTACCCACGGATCCGAATTTAGGCAAAAACTATTTTCGTTTGCAATCTTAGCAAACGCGACGCACATCTTCCATTCAATCTTCTCAGGTCCAAAGTTTAGATTCCGTTCGTTTACCATCTCTAGCAGTGTGCAGGATCACAATCTGGTAAATAGGGTGTAGGGGTGGGGGGCAATTCATATTTTGACTTTTAACTGACATCAAAGAATGCAATGACCTCACTTGCAAATGAAATCACTTCTTCCGTTCTTCTTCTTCTCTTCTCATAGATTCAATTCTTTCACCATTTCTAACGTGATCAGATAGATCACTTGATCGATCACTGCAGTTTCTGCCTTCAATAACCTGATTGAATCCTGTTTTCCTCCTGTCGCAAACGAACAGATTCTATTAGATTCTATTAGATTACCATCTATCACAGTTTTGTGGTCGGTTGCATTGAGACCTTTCAAAGGAAAATATTGTACGCTTATCGGTGCCTAATATTTCCACTGAGCAGCTCCTATCCATAGTCAACATTAAACAAGATAGCATTTTCAAACTTCAAATTAACGCTTTGTAGGTTTACTACTTGTAACCAACTCTTGTTCTAAACCTAAACTGGTGTCTTTACTTCGAATTAAGTACTTCGGAAATAGGTTTTGTGAAACAATAAATATAAAGGAATAATAAGTGAATGTTGTACATACTGACAACAACATAGATAATTATAATTGTGTGTATGTGTTCGTTATAAAAGTTCAGAACTTTAGAAAATGTAATTAAGAATATTATATATATAAAAAAAAAATCGAAGACATTAGTTTTACTTTTGGATCTGTTGAACTATACAAATATGAATTGACGGCAACCAAATGGCGAACTCATGACAACTCAGTCTGCTGTCATTTTTACAAAACTTTTTAGCATTTTATTGGCTTATGACAGAATTAAGTAACTTAGAGAGAAGGTTCATAATAGCAGCAGAATAAATTAAAGCTAAAAATTTTATCATTTTACACATTAAAGTGCAACGATTAGTATGAAATGTATGAAAGAGTGTTTTTTGTAAAGATTTCATTTAATTGGTTTAGTTTACATCTTTTCTCCGCCTTCGTGGTTTTACAATAGATTGCATTGTTCTTGTTACAGTTAACAAAAACATTTGTAGTAATATGACCTTGTTATCAGATTTGTAGAGATGTACTGTAATGCTTAGAAAGAGTTGAAATAGCAAAAGTTTAATATAATCGATTTAAAAACATATTCTGTTCATGTAGTTTTGTATTCAAGTCAGTAAACATTTTGATTTACTGAGATATTTTGGATGAAGAATAAAATATTTTAATTGAAAATAACTGAATCTATTAATTTGTGTGACCTCTATCCGTAAAGTGCCGCGTCTTGAGAAACTCGTTTTATAGAAGAATTTTGCGGTTTTATTTTTTATTATATTTTAATATTATTATTATTAATAATATTAATGAAAAATTTGATTGAAATGCGACCATTGTTCCATAATTCTTATATAATAATTTTCATATAAAATATAAACCTCTATATGCCAAGGAGGATATATATTTTGGTAGTTTATTAAGCAATTAGTGACGTAAAGTTCTCCTTAATCGATTATAAAATCTCAATTTGCTTCCTTAGCTAAATATTTTATTTGCTTTGTTTAAATTTTTCTAAGACTGCTTTAGTTCTCGATTTTATTTTAATGTGGTTTTGCTCTTGCCCATCTTATAACATTTATTTCACCACAAACTTTAGAAAAAACAACAAGACAAAAAAAAAAGACATGTGCTTGCACATAAATATTTGCTTGCAAAGCGGATAAGCAATTCTATTTAGTTATTATCAGTTGCTTTTGCTTTATCAGCAATCAACATCTTCATCTCGTTTTATTGCTAACACTTGAGATACGATCTTTATGCATTCATACCTATGGTTATGAATGATTTTTCTTCCTGTATGCTTTCAAACACATCCAGAAATTCTTGGCTTTAATATTTGTATGAATTTTTAATATTCTTTGTACATCTATCTGGCGTCAGCGTCAGTCAGTATTTCAAAACGTTTCCTTTATGATTTACTGCAATTTAGTTCAAACCAAACGTATTCTATATACTGAAGTCCTTAATCTATCTCTCTTCATATTTAGCACATAGTAGTTCTTAGAATTTAAGTGTTATTGCAAAGCATTCATAAAAAAAATTCTTCTTTCTTTTCTTATACAAATTTTATGTACATTGCTTGTTGATATTTCCTGTTCATCACCTTTTTAAAATCCTTAACACATTCATCTTAACAGCTTATAAAGCATTCTTCATATTATTGCATGCATGCTTGCATACCTAAGAAGATAGAAGAAATTTTATAGATATTTTTCTTCTTTTTTTTTTTTTTTTTTTTTTTTTTTTTTTGCTTTTCTCCAAAACATAACCACTGCTTCACTGTTTGTTTGCAAAATTTATGGATATGATAGTGTTTTCACTAAAAGTACAAAAATGGGCAAACAAAATAATAGTTTAGCTAGGACTGGTGGTGGCATATCTACCGACATGCATTTGCAACTGAATACGAATTTGAATAACCATTGATTATATTCCGTTAGTTAAGTGCTGTCAAAGTAAATTCGACTGTTTTTATTTATTTATATATTTGTTTCATATTTCGTCCCTCGTTCACGCCCATTTTAAAATTCTTCTTCTTCGATTATGTAATGTTTAGATTGCTAATATGCCTTGGCAATATCATGCGATCTTAATCGCTCAACGTTTGAATCGAACGAACACAGTTTTCTAGTATCAAAAACTGAAAATGATCAGGCCGCGAGTCTGCCTTAAATTAAAAAATAATAAAGACAAAGTTTTTTTTTTGTTTTGAACTTAAATGATTTCAGAGTTGTTATTTACTATAAAAAATGCTTGGTTCGAGTCTTTAACAAGCAAATAATTAATGACCCAAAGCAAATTTGGCATGCTTCCTTATGTAAAGTGTAAAAACTTTTCATTTCAAGGCAAGAGCTCTCTCGTAACAACAAAGAATTAAGATTTTTTCACGTACTTCCCAATATGTATGTAATATTTGACGCATTTATCTGTCTATTAAACTTAGAGCTTGATAATCAAAGGCATTTAAGTTCACATTAGAAGAGCACCTTTCAAATAAATTCAGATTTCAGAGTTCTCTCGTCAAAACATACGATTTAGTTTCGCATACTTCCCAACATGCATAATGTTGTTCCTCATATTTATATAGTAGTTAACGACGCATCTATCTATCTATTAAATTTAGAGTTTTATAATCAAAGCTGCTTGATAATCAAAGGTACTTAAGTTCAGATTAGAAGCACCTTCTAAATAAAACAATAATACTTCAAAGTTCTCTCGTCACGACATACTATTTGGTGTTTCTTCGCGTACTTCCCAACATGCATATAATTTTTAATGACTTATCTGTCTATCTATCTATTAAGTTTAGAGTTTGATAATCAGAAGGTATATATTAGATTGCCAAATTCCAAATAAATCAATAATAGTTTAAAGTTCTCTCGATACAACACAATATTTGGATATTCTTCGCATCTAAACTCTGTTAAACTTAGAGTTTGATAAGCAAAAATATTGAGATTCATATAAGGTTAGCACCTTCGAAATAAATCAATGATACTTTAATATCCAACTTGATGGCTCTAGCTATACGTAATTCTATTCACATAAACTAAGGATATTTGATGCAGAAGTATCAGAGTGTCAGAGTTTAAGTAAAAATTAAATTATCGCCATCAAGCAAACTTGGATAGAAAATGAACTTAATTATAATATACAAATGAAGTTTAACTTTAAAGTGTACAGTTGTCGATTACTTTGTTAATTTAAAATCACTTGATTTCATAAACATTAAATAGACTAAATATTTATATTCAATGAGACTAATTAAACTAGAAATTAGTTTAAAATTGAAAATATTTTCTACACATTTTTGTTGCAATCATTGACATCCCGAATGACAATAACGTGCACTATTACACTAAAAAGTTTAAAAGTTAAATAAATGTGAAATTTTTTAAACATTTCTAAAATTATAAAAAAGAGAAAAATGTTAAAAATCAACAAGTCTGTGAAGCGTATTAATTTAATGACGTAACTGCTACTGCTGTTGCTAGTAAATATTAAATTAATTACTCATTAACATTTTTGCATATTTCCGGCAAATAAGATAAAACAATAACAGACGTAATAAAGGTTTCAAACAAAGAACAAAAATTTTCAAAATGTTTGCAACAACCGTAGAGCAACTCTATACAGTATCACATACAGTATCACATACATATTAAAATTTCTTTAAAAGTGTCGTACGTGTGTTACAATTTTCCGCGTGGTTATGAACACTTTTATACAAAAGTTTATAATACGACGCGATAAGAGACATAGACAATGTGGTAAATATGAATTTTCTACAACTACAATGCACAGATCTTTAGTGTGTTTGAAATTGTAAAAAAACTTATTACGAGCTGATGTGATTTCTTTCGTCTCTTAACATAAATTCACACTGACATTTCCGTGTATATATATATTATAAGATTACATAGTGCAAGATTCTTATTGTTTTTCCATTTTTAACTTTTGTGGTAATAACGTAAACTTTCATAATTGTTTGAACGACAAATTTATAAAAAAATTTATATAGTCTGTATAGAAACAAATTCTACTGTTTTTATATCCACCATCACGAAGGTGAGGGTCATTTTTTTTGCAATGTCCAGAAAGAAACCTCAGGGACCCCACAAAGTATATATATTCTTGATTGGCATTAAATTTACAAATGATATCCGTCTGTCCGTCTGTGGGCTTTCTCACACTTTGTACGTATAGGAAGATGCAATATTTACATAAACGATGAAGTCATAAAATTGCAGCATTAACACAAATATCTTTTCTCTTTGAGAGTCCTTATTGTTATTGTGCATAAATCTTAAAGAATACGCATTTCAGTCTGAAAATGTTAAAAATCCTCATTTCATTGCATTTGGTTAAAAGGCGTTTTGCATACCAATATGCTGATGCGGTTAAGAGTTAAACGCTGAACGCAATGGCTTAATGGCTTTGGTAGCAGTAAGCAGTATGGCAAATATGACTTCAATGTAAGCAATTATATGAAGTTAAACACAATAGATTGCAGCCGCAGCAGAACAAGGAGGCAAAGTAATGTATATGTGAAAAAAAAACAAAATCATATGGTGAACATTTCATATTAAATATATATATATAAAAGTAATTAAAAGTATCTTTCGCTTCAAAAAATTGCTTTTCAAAGGAATTCTTCATTTTATTAATTTTGCGCGTCATTAATATGTTGATGTAAACATTCCTTCAAACCATATATTATATTACAATTTTACCAAATATTTTGTAGCTCTGCTTAGTTTGTTGTTTGTCTTTTGCGGCACTGCAGTTCTGCATACTATCATATTAGTTTGGGGAAAAGGTAATCCATCCAATCTTATAAGAACTTCAGGACTTTATTTAACATTTCGAATTGGAAAATAATGGATTACCTTTTCCACAACCTAATACATACACTAAGTGTTCGGCGCTTATTTTGAAAACCTTAAAAATACAATGTGGAGGACAATCTTATAATCAGAGTTGTAGAGTAGAAAATATACTCAGATCTAATTGTAAGAAAATTGGTTGCAGTGTCGTTTTGATACAGAGAGTTGCAATTCGCGATTCAACGATTTTACTTTCGCGTCATATGTATGTATGTAAATCAATTTGATCGAGCATAGTTTTCCTTAAACTTTGCACTTGATTTTGATCATTCTACTACCGGCTTGCAAGCTAAACGATCTATTCAGCAGTTTATTGTTGTAGTTGTGGAAATATAAAATTTTAGCAGTAAATTCAAGCTTGCCATAGATGGTGACAAATTGACAAATAAACTTCGTTTTATAAGAAAACGATGAGGATTGTCTTGAGAAAGTTGTGTTTGAAAACATTACTCTCCTAAGTTTGATGAATGCGTTGCCAAGAGCTCTCTCATACTTAAGTCATTAAATAAATTCCTATTATTTACAAGACGTGACGCGTTTGTGCTGACAAATATTCTATTTATTTACATGTTCGGTTTCTTGCTCGCTATTATGCAAATAAAAAATCACTCAAAGCATGTTGTAAAGCAACCCCATCTAGTTAATTTAGTTGTTATTAAATAATAGAAACGAAAGGTTGTGAATATTTTGACGCGCAACTTTGATTTCCTTTCGCACTAACAACTGCAAAAATCATTGCGAACTCTCAATACATTCATGCATATCCACATTTTTAATAGCAGTGATCTTTGACGAGGCAAATAGAATTATTATTATTATATTAGTTTGGGGAAAAAGAAATCCATCCAATCTTATATGAACTTCAGGACTTTATTTAACATTTCGAATTGGAAAATAATGGATTTCTTTTTCCCCAAACTAATATTATTATCCTAATCAATCACATCTACAGCAGTTGCATTTGTTAATTGAAATCATCAGGTATAATCATTGCAATGAGCATAAAATATCACCGTTCGTCAACCTTCAATTGTGTTATTGTACCCATCGGGAGCTGGAGTAAATGATTCTTTTGTTTTCCCATTATAAGAATAGCGCGATAGCACGAATATTATTTTATAACATGCTTAGCTTATGGTCTTCTACATGTGATTTTATTACTTGGCATTGTAAATAATTTGAACACACTTTTGTTTTTACTAATTTCCCAATTAGTAATTTGTAGCTGCTTGCATAGTTTATAGTTATTTTTTTTGTAGAAACAGTTTTGTACAAATATAGAATTTTGTTTCAAATAACAACACACAAAACTTCGAATTAAAAGCATCGAATTCTCTTTTACTTTTTAAATTTGTCCTACAGGGTTACGAAATTCATTTTAGTTAAATTCATTTTGTCTAATAAAAGAACACAATTTTCCCCTAAAAGAGCAACTTTGTAAATTTGAAAATAAGAAAATCAATTTTTTAAACAAAGCGATTTAGCAAACGATACTTACTCACAAACCACGATATCTACCAACGGCTATATACTTTCATTATCATGATGTCAGTTTAAGGGCTTAGAAGCCTTTTGAATGATGTGGTATGTACTAATAATGTGTAGAGAAAAAATCTTTCTAGCATTAATTCATATTCAATTTTTTACTTCTCACTTCATTGAGAAGTGCTATCACACTTCAAAACAGAGTCGGGCGTAAATGGATTTAATTTATTGTAACGGATATCTTGTACGTAATTTTTGTGTTTCGCAAAAACAATGGTAACATTAGCATATTGCCCAATGAGTAAAAGTAGTACAAAGGCTAGTAGGGAAGCTGGCAGCGAAAGTATATTGAATATCCGACGTATCAGATTTTAATGCTTGCTTTCTCATAATAACAATACATTATAGAAAATTACACCGAAGAGTATAAAACTGATTGCCAAGGTTTATTGTGTAATGAGTCTATAATATTCCTTTTTTATGAGGATAACGATAATGCTGAAAATATATACTATATGTAAGAGCACTTACATATGCAATTTTAAAGAGAACCGCAGCAAAATGATGGCAGTGCCTGGGACTTGTAATCATCATATTTTATGACTTGAAGTAGTCAGCAGATAAAATTGCGTACTTATGTTCTTGTTTGTGAAGAAACATCCGCTTGTTTATGAAGATACATTTAAATGCATGTCTATATATATATATATATATATATATATATAATATCATATAGAATCGATGTTATTATATTATTTATCAAGAACGTTTTTCTAGTACATTTTGAAATGTCTGCACATATTTTTTTCGCTGAAAATTAATACCCACAAATTTTTTTCAATTAATTTCCTTATGCCGTATAACTATCATGCTGTGGCTTTTGAAAGGGTTGAAAGGGTTGCTGTTGCTAACAACAGCTTTTTTTTAGTTCTTAGGGTTTGGATTAAACAAGTCCTTATTCTTTATATTACACTTAACACATTCTACAATAAGATAACGAAACTCTTGCATTGCCAAGTGACTTGAACTATTTCCAAAAAGATATAATCCGTCGATCATTAAGACGGCATTGATGACACTATGGCAGCTTTCTTCAGGTCTTTTACTCGTGACCAGGAAAAAAGACAGGCATAGCGCTCATTAGGACATACAAAAAGCAGAGAAATTACAAATAAAAATTAAATCCTTAATCTGTTTTTCTGAAAACCTTAAGACGCAATACAAATTCAGTTACTGAATACATCGCAAATGGCATCTTCTTCTATAAATCAAGCCGCATAAACTATTTCCGCTTTAAATAAGTATGATGTACGACAACTATAATTAGCTTCATGCTATTGTGATGAAGTCGAAGTCATTTTCAA
The DNA here is from genome assembly GCA_000671755.1 of Glossina brevipalpis. Lineage (NCBI taxonomy): Eukaryota > Metazoa > Arthropoda > Insecta > Diptera > Glossinidae > Glossina > Glossina brevipalpis. The sequence continues at coordinate 362,470 of KK351235.1, forward strand.
TCAAATATGACAAATCGCTTAGCTTTCTGTTTTATATGATTGCCGAACTATTTGGAATTTGGAGGATCGTCTTGTCTATAACTAGCATCGCGCTATTGTAACGTAATCGAATTCATTTTCAGTCAAAAATCCATAGGCCTTCTGTTTTAGGTAATTGCGGAAGAATTCAGTTTGGAGGCTTGTCTTGTCCGGATAGATCTCTACTTGCACCAGGGTCTTCATTCACTCAGTTCCATCAATTTGATTTAGAAAGAAGTAAAAAATATGAAATTTCTACAGACGGAAGTTGGGAGACCACCATTTTAATTGCTAGATTATGCTATCTGAATTTATCGTTTCCCAGGTGATCTATTCGTCCAAGTCAAATTTAGGAATGCGAACAGAAGATGGACAAAGGGACATAAGTCGATTTATCTGGTTTAGAAAAATGTGAATAAAATTTCTTCTTTTCTTCTTTTTTTCTTAGAAAAGTGATAATTGTGTTATTTTATTGGATGTGGAAGAGGAATTTAAAAAAAAACCTATTTGCATTTTAAAAAAATTTTGCAATTAACACCGAAAATCCGGATCAAAGTTTGATTCGCTTATTGAATATAATCTTCTTTCATTTATTTGCTTGATTTTCCTTTTCTGGCATTATTATTACAATGCAATGCGCTATAATATCGTTGTTGTCAAAGAAGGAGCGATTATCTGTCAACGGAAAATCATCTCTAAATGTTTGCAGAAGTAAAAACTCGCCGTAATAATAGTATTTTTTTTCAAAAATTACTATTAATTTTTATATCGCTTTTATTGATACACATAATAAAATGAAAATAAATACAAAAGTTATATTCCGTTGTGACCACATCTTTTATAGCCACAGTCTTCTTCTTAAAAAGTGAAAACTACTCATCAAATTGGAACCCGATATCATAATTTTTGATACAGGAAGAATGTTTACCAACTATATTCCGTATTCCTGATTTAAAGTTCCCATTAATACTTATACATTAGGAAGCTTATAAAGCTTTCCTATAGGGATGTTACACATATTTTGATAGAAAATTGAATTTTCGATATTCTGTAAAATTGAGTGAGCGTGGCCGGTTTTTTTTCGATATTTCTACACTGCCAGAGGATCGTTCATAGAATACAACTGGAAATTTTTGAGGTTGTGTTTGCCGCAGAATATATCACCAAAAGAAAAAACAACTTTTTTTTTTTTTTTGCTTTTTCTCAGTACGTTGTACTATTTGTTTATACATCGACTGATTACGCCGATTTCAACGGACACTTTTGTGGAAGGACTCCCAATTTTTTTTGCGGCCTCCTTACTTTTTTGCGGCCAAGAAAATGTTTACCGTAGACCTTACGTAGAGCAATAGTCGGAGGGGCAGATAGACGAAAGGACGAATGGACGGAAGGACGGACAGACAGCAGGACGAACAAACGGCCATGACTAAACGGTTTCCAAATTTAATACTGATCGAAAATACATATACTTTGTGGAAGCACTGAAGCTGCTTCTGCAAACAAATTGACAAGTGAGTATACCGTCGCTTAAAAAACTGACACTTTTTCATTACTATTATTATTATTATTCTATTCTAGACTAATGAAATTAATTCTTAGACTAGAGAGATGAGAGCACTAGCAACTTAGGCTATCGGCTTTGTTGGTGTTTTTTCATTTTTATGAAGAGATTTATTTTTAGTTTTATTGAACATTTAAATGACAAATTGAAAAAGCCGCAACTGTGGCTGAATTATTAAGAAGCGCCTTTAGCAAGTCAGTACACGTAGGTTCAAATCTCATTGTGGTAGATTTTTCTCATAACCAATAAATGAAAAAACACCAACCGATAGCCTAAACTGCTAGTGCTCTCATCTATCTAGTCTAAGAATTAATTTTATTAGTCTACAGTATAATAAAAAACCAAAATAAAAAAAAAATAAAATTTTTAAAAAGTATGACATTTCTAGAACATTTTTCAGTTATGTTATATACCATTTTTTATTTACTTATAACATCGTAACATTATAACATCCATACTCATCTCCTCTCTGTATTTTATCACTGTAAAGAGTTTACGTTTTTTTGAAAGTGAAAAATTCTTGAATTTAAAACAGAATAGAAGGAAGTGCATAAACTACAATAAGACTTTAGGGAGGAAACCATTGTAAATTTGAAACAAAAACAAATTCTTTTTAAGTGATGCTCTAGAACTTGTGGGAAAAAAATTTTTATTATCTGAATGAATTTTTTCTTTGAAATTTCGGACTTTTCCACAAGTACACCGAAAATCCTATTTGTGTCAAATGAATCCTTGCTAGGAATTTGCAATCTTACCTGATGATTTGTATCTTCTTTAAAAAACTAACAGATGTCTTTAGGAAATTTTTATATATATGTCATTTCAAGGCATTTCCACAAAAAATACATACATATAAAGCATTAAACAAGTCAATCTATAAAGTGAGCATAACTCTTCTTTTGATTTCTTTTTTTTTTTTTTTAACCACTAACGCGATTTCAAATCCCTTGTTAATGTTGATAATCTTAATGATTTATTCTTGTTGTTCATTTTTATCGTCAATTTAAATGAAAATTAAAACAAATTAAATTTATTTCTACATAATTTTATTAATTTGATATTTTTCTTACAAACAATGAAGTTCCTTATCTGGTTTTCTATTTTCCATGGGATTTCAATTGAGTCTCTTTGGTATAAATGTAAAATAATTTAATTAAAGATATCTACGCATTCATATAAGTGAAATATATCCACAAATAACAACATATACAACGCTGTCATATATATGTCCCCTTCAAGCAAAATCTATATAAATGAGAAAAACCCAAACACATACAATTTGCTTTCTTTGGAAATTCTAAGAAATGTTCAATGGAAAGTTAAATAGACAAACAAATAGAAATTTGCATTTTAACAAAATGCATATTATGGTGTTCACTACACTGCAAGGATGTACAAATAGAGAGGTTGTCGGGGTAGCGGTGAAAACTTAGAGAGTTGTTTATCTACACAATTGTTTTCAAGTTCTGAGAATATGTTCGAATATTCTTATTGTTATGTCAAAGTTGTCCAGCCTGGGAGCAGCCTAAGTAGCTGAGTTGTTTTGGTAAATCTTATTGTTGTTCATTTTATCAAATTTTTTCTTCTTCTTCCTTTTTCGTTATGATCATGTTTGACTTATTGTTATTCTGCACAGTAAATTGAACAAGAAGTCAAGTCACTGGATGAAGGTTCGTTCTTTGCTTCTAAAGCAATTGTTTGTTGATTAAGAATACAATGAAAATAAATGTTCTTTTGTGTAGGTTCTACACTTTAATGTTGATTCTCTCTAATTATGTTTAAATTTAAACAT
>KK351236.1:39857-55817 GCA_000671755.1 Glossina brevipalpis
ACAAAAAGAAAGCTAAGAAGAAAAAAAAACTCAAATATCTAGTGGAAGAAGCATAATTCAGCACATAATTTATCTTAAGACGCAAAGAATGCAAAAAGAAAAAAAAAAATGCAAAAAAAAAAAAAAAAAAATTTGAAAAAAAAATAAAGAAAAAAAAAATCAAAGTCAAGTAAATTAATTTATCGTCAAGTTTAAAAAAGTATTACGCATAACAACTAAAAAGCATCATAACTCGGTTTCAAATGCATACATATATACATACATATGTGTATACACATGTATGCATGCATATATATATTGACATTAGACATTATTTAGTTTAGCAATGATTTATAGTGAAAATCTATTCAAGTGCAAGTGTTTGCTATAAGCCATTGGGTTGAATGTTCGTCGATCTTTCGCTATTAGTTTTTTAATATCAAGCAGAGATAGACTGTTGTTGATCTAAAGCAATTAACATGTACTTGTCTTCAATCTAACGTTTTTGTTTTTTGTCTTAAACGTACGCGTACCGGGTTTTTGGTTTTTTGGTTTGTTTCTCTGTTTGTGTTTACTATTTTTATTTAAAAACAAATTGAATATAAAATTACATTTCGTACAACTCTTGCCCAGTTAATGACCTTTTCGTTGTGGTTGATGATAATGACGATGACGATTATGGCGACGTTGATGATGGAAGAAAAGTCAAGTCAAGTCAAGTTTGGATTTTTTTTTTTTTTCATTTCAATCTAATAAAATCGTATGTATTCGTACGTCTTTGATTGGCAAGTGTGAATTATAAATGTTCGCGTGTAAACACCGCACGCTACCGTAACAACTAAAATAGCATTTAAACCTTTCGTCATTAATTTACATATTTATTAGATATTTATTGTAATATAAATATTTAAAAATACATTCTCAAATGGAATAAAAAGAAATAGAAAATAAAAGAAATATTGATACATAAAGAGCACATTGAAAAAAAAAAAGATATTAATTATATTCGCAAATATTTACCTTGTGTAAAAATTATCCGGAAAAAAAAGGATAAAAATTTACTTTTATAGTCAGCAACGAAGGTGAGGGTGATTTGGTTTGTAACTCGCAGAAGGAAACTTCGGACACCCCATCAACTATACATGCTCTTGATTAGCATCAAATTTAGAATCGTTTCAACCATGTCCGTCTGTCCGTCTCTGGTAAACATTCTCTTGGCTGCAAAAATGAAGTTATCGGCTTCAAATTTGACAAAAACATTGGAAGCACTTGCACGCAAGTTGGTCTTGAATATGGTCCAAATCGGTCAAAGGGCACGGCCACAATGCAACGTAGATTAAGCACACTTTTGCTTTTGGAAGCAAAAAAAAACAAAAAATTCGAATTATGTTTATTACTCATAAACCATAGCAGAAAGAATTATAAAAATTTTTCAAAAATATTGCGCTGGCTATCCGTAGTCTCTGTGAAAAAATTAAAAAGCTCGGCCACGTTTTGTTGAACGTGGTCTTTGAAAGTCAATTGCATCAAAGCAAATCAAATGTCTCTAGCAAATGTATCTAACATTTCTTGAAATTGTTTGTTCAATTTATAAGTTCTTTACTCTTTTTTTTGTAAAGGATTTTTTTTTTTTTTCTTATTAACGCCTTTGGTTTGCCAAATGAGATCTTATATGTGTTATGTTTATTTAAGAGGGGAGAACTCTTTCTCTAATGCATTAAAAGCACAGAGAAATCTAAAGTATGATTAGAAAAAATTGTCATAAGGGAGTGAAGCATTGTCCTCAAATTCCGTGCAGTTACAAAGTACTACGATGGCAACTTACAGTATAAAAAAAATTTACAACGATTTCCTTTACACACACACACACATATTAGCAAAATGTCACATTTCGAGTGAATGCACAAGCAAACTTCGTCTTAATAACGATGCTGGCGATGACGACGATTATGATGATAATGATGCTAACGATTACGATGGCAATGATGACGGTGATGAAATAAAAATATGTTGATTAATCTAAACAACAACAAATAAGGAAGTAAATAAATATATACATCATAGTAAGTCATCCATAACACATATGTGCACAATAATAATAACAAAGACCACCACAATAGTCTTTACTTTAAAATTCTATATTATGCCATACACTTGATGTTCAAGACAAGCCTTCAATCAGTCACATGTAACTAAATAAATAAATATAATTTATAAACGAACACACACACACACACACTACGGCTAATAAGATTGTGCGGTTAGTCTGCGCAGAATGTTTTACAGTTCGATTTTAAACGAAGTTTATTCGTTTAATAATCGTTCTACTACGATGAAAAAATATGTGTATATTTTTTTGGTTCGATTTAAAAAATAAAAATAAAAGAAATATAATCGAATTTTTTTTTTTTTTTTTTGTTATTAATAAATAGATTGATCGCCAGACAGTTTTATATGGTTTTTGTATTTAACATAAGAAAAATGTTATGAAAAATTCTCTTTTAAAGAAAATTTTAAGCATTTATGATACGTTGACGGTTAGGCATGATTAAATTAAAGGGGAGTGTTGAAAAGAAGAATTAAAAATGCAAGCAAAATCTGATTTTCAGGTCGCTAAAGAAATTCCTTTATTCAAGACTACATGCGTTTTTAGTTGATATCCAATGGATATGTTAAGAGAAGAAAACGATGCCTCTAAAAGAAAAACTAGCTATAACTATTGCTTTATATCCAAAAATTTTTAAAAGCTATTCCCAGTTATTCTCAGTTATTATATTTTTATATATAACATAAAAAACTTGTTTAAAAATATAATTGTAATCGTTTTATATTCACTTTCAATATCCATGTCTGCGCAAAAATATCATCGCCTCTCACTACTAATAATTAGAGAGAAACTTACGACGAAATTTTTAAAAAGCGATATTGCACGACATAGAAAGTAGTAGACAAAAAATTCATTTATTTATTTATATTTATTAAAAAAATACATTTATCCTAAGCGCATCATACGACAGGTGTGATGTAGTCCGTTATCGCACGAAATCGCCCGATATAGCGTATTGCAAAATTGGTTTATTGTAGAGAAAACTACGTCACATAATATAGTGCTTTAAAAATTTGCTTCGCTGTTAGAATATCGCAAGAAAGAAATGTTTTTAATCTGTGCAAAAATATCATCGCTCCTCGCTACTAATAATTAGAAAGAAACTTACGACGAAATTTGTAAAAAGCGATATCGCATGACATTAAACGATATAGCGTAGGAGACATTAAAAATTCGTTTGTCGTAAGTGCATCATACGATAAAAGCAATGTAGTCCGTTATCGCACGAAATCGCGCGATATAGCGTATTGCAAAATTGGTTTATTGTAAAGAAAACTACATCACCTATTATAGTGCTTTGCTTCTTCTTTAGGGTATTGTAAGAAAGAAATGTTTTAAAATATATAACCAAAATGACATCGCACGACTTCGCGCAATATATAAACAGACCTGCATTTATATTTACGTTACCACATTATAGGCAACACGTGGTTTTGAGAGTACAATCGATGATATCGCGTTACATTCTCATTTATATTATATTCCTAAATTTGATTTTAAAGTAAGCAACACAAACAAATGTCGTATTTAATTATTTATTTTGCTATTTTAACACTAAAACTTAACATTAAAAGTCAAGCTTTTAATTTTGAATTTTTTTTCTTTCTACATTTCGTCTAATAATTAATATTAATAGATGTATACGTTTCTTCAAGTGCGATACACACTTCACATGTTATGTTCTTTTCAAAGTAAGTCATAATGATTAAATATACATTTGTTTGTTTGTCTTTTGCTATACTTTTCATCATTATCACTGCCATGGAAAGTAATATTTCATAATTATTAGTTGAAGTTTGAGTAAACTGGGGTGATTGTGCCTATACGGCTTGTGGACTCATTCGTTTACGTGTGATTCACAACAATTGTGATTAATAAATTGTCTGTTGGCTGACATGTAGTAAAAAAAGAATTTCATTTCAATTTGAACTTGAGGAATGTGTGCGTTCAAATTATCATCACCATCATCATCATTATTATCATTATTATCACATCATTATAATAATAATCATGACCGTCAATATACTGTGGGATCTCATAGAAAATCTACATAAATTTTATTTATTGATTAAATAACAATGAATGGAATTTTCAGGGGTTTGACTCTTTCCCGCGATAGACTAACGCGGAAAAGCATACAAAATATGTATTTAATATTTAACTGGATTTTCTACATTTCTGACTTGTTACCGTTTTTCAATTACATGTTCGTACACATATAAGAAGCAAAACGATTTTTTTTTTTTCGCTTAAAAATAAATGCTATGCATTAACATTATTAATCGGACAACATTTCAAATTGATTGGTTCAAAGCAAAGAAAAAATATTAAAGAAAAAAGTCACTTACGATTTTAGTTGATAATTAACATTTAATTTACAAAATTATTGTCGGCATTTTTTTGTTATTATTTATTTGATTAAAAGCCACTTGATGTTGTAATTAAGTAACATTTTCATTTAAATGCAAATTCTTTAAAATATCTCTTAATTAGACATTTTGTATCGGTTTCCTTGTTTTTTAACTAAATTTGGAGTTTAATTGAGAAAAAGTTTGGCACTCCTTGAATTTCTGTTTTATCTATTATACTATAAAATTTAACGAATTGAAACTATGTTGACTATTCATGTTAATCTGGCTATAAATTCCTTTAGCTCTTAATAGGCAAGTGACACGCCTATCAGATCTCGCTTATTGACAGGAATACCTCATCCAACTTCTCTCTGTGACAGACAGTCTTCTTCCTGTCTTTTGAAACTTGAATTGAATGTCTTTCGCTTTTTTTTTCATTAACTAGGTTTTACATCTCCTAAAACACACAGCTCGCTGGATGACTAGATTGCCTTTTGAATAATTATTGTGAGATCTTTTACTAACTCTCTATTCTATATATTAATCTATGTCATTTATATGAAAAGCTTATTCCGAAACGCTTTTTTCATCATCCTCTTTTGAATGGTGATTCTGTTTTCGGGTATTGATTTTTTGACATCTGTTTTCGGAAATCTGAAGGTATCATTTATGCCGAACTTTCTTACTAACCGATTATTCTTTTAATTGAAATTTGATTTGTTCTCCTATACCAAAGGCTATCGTAATCTAAATATTCTGGTTTCTTGTGACTTCAATGGAAGAAGTTTCCAGACCTCTTCCGCGAACGAAACTCTCTGCTTCTTGAAACTTATTTCGACTGTTCTTTTTGATTCTTTTGTGGTCTGTAAAATGATTGGCTAAACTGTTCTGTGGTGCGTTGAGCATCTTTTACGAGGTATATTCTCTGAAACGGAAGCGCTTCGTATACCCGGACAATCCTAAATGATCGAATACTCAGTCGGGTAAATTAAGTTCCGAACAAGGTGGAACATAAATGAGCCAAAACTCTTACCTCTCCATGGTCCCACCTTTAAACGTTTAGCTGGCATGAATTAACAGCTAAAAGGATTTTAAGACTTAACTATCAATGCCCAGCGACGGGTTCTAAAGAAGTGTAGGAGGAAGATTTCGGGGGAATGGCCATTGGCGTTTTCCGAAAACAGGTATATCCCTTGTCTAGGTTCTTCGGTTCTTAGAGATCAAACATATATTACTACTTTGCGAATTGTATGATGCATCGAAGTAGTGTCGAATATAGCTGTGTCGTTGACCTTCCAAGTATAGATAGTACAAGTGATAAGAAAGTAAAAAAAACAAGTCAAAATGTATACCATACCCAAAGGCCAAACAAACCCATTTAGATCAGGTCGCCCAAGAGAGATTTCACCTTGTAAGTATTGCTCGTTCAACAAATTGCTTGAAGAATGCTTTCTGCCTGATCTCTGGATACATTCTCCCGGGGAGAATGGCTATTTTGGAATCTAATCAAAAGAAAATTTTGGACTATACCCAGCGAATATTTATTCTAGAACCTTAAGAATAGAGGACCACTCTTTAAAGGAGGCGGGAAGGGTGGGGAGGCAGGAGGGAGAAGGAGGGGAAATGTTGCACAGTCCGAGGGACGCAACCTATCGTTCACTGAAAAATAGTCTAACGGCTAGGGGTACTATTAAAGTTCGAAGAGTAGGTATCCACGCAAAATCCAAAGCCGAAATTGATCAATATTCTATTCTATGAAATTTATACAATTGGTTCGTCTATTTGACTGACTCTCACCGACTAGCTAATCTGTTTCCAGTGACTTGAGCAGAAGACACTTTGACTCAACTTTCGTTGAAAAAATACTTTTTTCTTTAAAATTTTGCCTAAACGTTGTTCCGCCTTCCTAAATCGACTGCTTGTTTTTTGAACGGTTCACTTATCCTCTGTTCTGCACAATTTACGCGGAATGTATGTCTCACTATCCAATTCACTATTAGCTTATATTTTTGATTTCTTTAAGTCCGTTAAAATCAGGCGAAGTTGTTCTAAACCGATCGATGTTACGGGGAAGAATTTTTCTAAATTTTCCCAATTTCGAAATGTCCGATGATAGTTTCTCGGGTCCATCAATTGATCAACGTTTTTTTTTTCTTGTCTCAGCATATCGTATTGAAGTCGTTATAAACATTTAGCTGCTACAATGTGTCACTATACATAATATCAATCAAAAATCAAAATTAAGGGTGTGGTGGATTTGTTCTTTACAAACTGATATTAAATGAAATTTGCTCATAGTTACATATACACATATTTTTCAATCGATTATATAAAACTTTGCAATTTTATACCAATAATTGCTCATTTCATCTGTCGAACTTATTTTGTATAACGAATATTACGTACGCTAGATTAAACGCATGTTGTCATATATATAAGTGACATATAGACTGAATGCATAAATGGCGAAAAAATATTTCACACTTCGAAATACTGAATATATGTGAAATATGAATGTAGTTAATTTTATTAATGATGGGGATGTAAGAAAAAGTGTTAAAGTCTTCCATTTAAAATGCTAAATTAGAATCAAGTAAACGATTAAATAACTGAACGATATCTATACGATATAAAGGCCTTATTATATAATGTTCGGTTATTTTTTTTTTTTTTACTTTAATTATATGCTTACAATTAGCCAGTTTTTTCACTGCTATAGGCATCTTTTTCTCTCTTCTCTTTCATTATCAAATTATTTAAGTATTGAAAGTTAATGTTAATAAATTAGCAAAGAAACTCAATCAAATGCTGAACCAGTCTAACAGTTATGGTATAATACACCTGGGCACTATTTTTACAGGTTGTTCGTATGAAATACCTTTCACTTATTAACATTTGTACACATTTGTTCACATTTTCTTGAACGTTGCAAATAATACATAATTTTTGTTTTTATTTTGTTTGTTTTTTTTTTCTTTTATTTATTTTTTTTTATTTTTTTGCGTATATACATGCTTTGAAAATAGGCCAAAATCGATTTAACGATTTACGCACAATTTCAGCAACGTGTAATATACGGCTGCACATTAATATATATAAATATACAAATGCACAGACATATAATATATATACATATATATATATATATATATATAAATACAGGAGGTCAATAGTCTTTGTTGGCTGCAGTGTACTGAATATAGTACAGACGTCGTTAGCTATGGTTGGACTTAATGAAATTGTCTTAAAATACTATAGAAATCCTCTTAGAAAATAGAAAAAAAAAAAAACAAAGAAAAAACATTAGAAAATCGAGTACATTTTTTAAAATAAATTTTAATAAAAAAAATTAGGTCTTTTAAAATCTTAACAATGTAAGGAATAGGTATTACAACTTAAGAAGACAAAATTAAAATTTTTTTTTATTTACCGGGTCATAGTGGTCTTTTGGCAAATGAGCGGCCACAACTAACAGGTAAATTCGATAGCTTCAGCATCGAACCTAATGGAAAAAATAAAATTTTAAAATTATATTCGACAAAAATTTAAAGAGAAAATTAACGAAAAAAGTCATGACTACCACTAACCATCCATCATGATTCCAAACTCAATTCCAATGTCATTGCATTACTACATTCAATGAACGTCAAAAAAATCGAAATCAAATTATTTGCTAATATTGTAACACAACAAAGCATCCTTAAGAAATCTGCTCCTTCAATATACAAATGTGGACAAAATCTTCCCTTTGCTCGAAGAGTCATATTCAGAACAGCTTACCCTATGGACATTTTGAAATTAGCTGAAGAACATAATGTCAATAAAATATTCATCGTTATTAAAACGACCAGATCAATTATCTAGTCCATCTTTTTTTTAAAAACAAATAGAGCCGATAATCGTAATTCCTACGTAGTTCCCAACCTATTTTTAATCCAAAAATTTATTTACGCTTTTTGAAGACGTGTCCAATGTGCAAATTTTTGCGTTACGAATAGTAAGAGCAAAGATATTTGATACATAATTTACCGAGAGATATACCAGCATATGGCAGCAGCAGTATAAACACTTTATCTACAGTGAAAAGAAATAAATCTAATAAGTGAAGTTATTTTATTCATTTTCCGGGTAGCAATAAATCAATTTATGCAGCTTTCGCAATTCAATCAAATATTTAGTTTAAGATTTTAAGATTTAAGAGAAAAGATTTTAATTATCAAATTCTTAATAATACGTCACTCAATAAGTTCTTAGGATTGCCATATTGCTATTGCTGTCTTTGCAGTTGACTTGTGGTACGGTCCATTGTCTTTGTGAAAGGGCATTTTTTTTCTTCTTAATTTTGGGCGGTTTGTTGCAATTTTGTTATCCAAAGGCATTAATAATATTATATAATAATAATATTCACTATTGAACCTTTACCTCTTACCTCTTTTCATGGTAGTCGATGAATATGACACCATGAGCATCCTAAAACACAAACGCCACAACTTTCCAACCGACTTTCGTGTTTTTTTAGTCGTTTTGCATAGCTTTCGCCAATAGTTGTCCGTTCAATTGCCTACTGCCGATTTGAATCTGGAGTGTAATAATGAATTCATGTGTTTCACCTATAAAACGCACAGCGCTTGAAAAAATTCTGTTTATTTCGTCTAAACAACTCCATACGGCTCTGAATCATCAACACGTTGTTGTTTTTCATCAAAAGTGAGCACAAACGGCACCCATTTCGAACACAGCTTCCTCTTCGACAAATGTTCACGGCTTCCGGTATCCCGTTCCAAAACGATTTTATGCATTTTTCCTTTGTTTTCTGTAAGAACTGTCAAGTTAGGGAGATCGAAACGATCAGCGGTAGGATCTCGTTTAAAGTCAGTAAATCACCGGCAAATTGTTGTTTTTCGAGGACGGGATACCGTAATCCTTTTCATATCGTTTCTTGGCTTGATCAATATTTTTTGATATCAAAAAGCAAGGCTTTATCAAAAAACGAAACTCAAATTTTGTAGTGGTTTTGAAAATTAAAAAAATAGTGTCACTAAAACAACTGTACTTTTAAACTAATTCTTGGAACGAAATGAAATGGAAAATTGAAACGCTTCGTCTGAAAGTTTTTTATTATCGCCATCTACAATATATATGTATATATATATATATCTACATCTATATATTTACAATATATATATATATATACAATATACAATTTACAATATATATATATATATATATATATGGCGACACCTCTGAGAATTTGCTCAGGCATAGAGCTCTTAACAAGTAATACATCACAGCATATATATATATATATCCTATGAACTTATTGAGTGATGTGTTACTTGTGAAGAACTCTATTTGTAGGCAAATTCCTATATCAATATTTCGATTTTCAAAAGAATAATTTCAATGCAGTATTCACTATTCTAGAGAAAAAATCATAATTCTGCCTTCGTATTATTGTATGACAAATTTGACCTCTAAGCAAACAAATAAATCCTATTGTTCTACATTTGGACTAAATTTGTTTTCTAATGAAAAAATTACTTATAAACACACGAAACTAATACTCGAATGGTTATAATAATTTGTTAGATAAGACGGAAAAGAAAAACAAAAAGCTTCCAACCATAAAAAAATTATATCAAAAATCGTTTTGAAAAAAACCGAAGAAATTAACAAAAAAAAAAAAAAAAAAAAAAAAAACAGCCGCCGTTAACATCTGAACGATATAAAAAATTGTTTATGAACTTTATCAATGAAACGAAAACAATAAACTCCCGCCGTATGCATGTATGCCACATAGCCTATAAATACTAATTCTTAATAAACTTATTTAACAGAAATCTAAAAAACAAAAAAAAAATTATTTTTAAGTATTTTCAAGAACTTCTCTTGAACTTAAAAAAGATATGTTAATAAGCTGATAGAAGCATCGACGGCACTTTTCAATATAGAATTCAATATGAATTGTGATAGACATTAACATATCATAGTCACCTAATCTTTTCTCTGAAGGGCATAGAAAAATTTCTCAGATGTTCTCTCTTATCATTTTCTACTGAAAGCTACTTTTCTTGTTATTGTTAGCAGACAAAAAAAATATGAAGTATATATGAAATAGCTTTCCATAGTTGAAAGAAATTTAAATTCACCAAAAAAGAAAAAAAAAACTAATGATGATGTCAAGACATGTAATGTATAGAAAAAATTTGGAATATGTCTTATTAGGTATACAAATTAATTACCCATATTTTTTGATAAAATTCAAATTGTTACAAAAACTTAATAAAGGAAATATGCACCATTTACTGTCGCTTTGCCCTTTTGTCTCCTATTAGGTTTCTCTTACGGATGATATCGCCTTAAAAACTTCATGATTTTGAAGGGAAAAGTTATCGACCGATTTTCGTACTTATACAACTTTTGTTCAGCTCAGCTTCTTGTCAATAGGACTGCATCGATGTGAACCAATCATGATAATCACAAGGAGGCAGATTTGAAAAATAATCGAGCAAGCGAGGTAAGTTCCCAGCCCAAGTTGTAGATTAATTACCGGAATGCTTTTCCTACGTACGTGCGATTACTATTTTCTCCCAGTTTTAGATAAGATATGAATTCCGTAAGGGAAAGTCTACGGGCGTCTTGGGGCTGTGTGAGGGACGACGTACGTTGTTGGTAAGCGTTATAAGATTAGAAGCCACATTCGACAATAAATAATCTATTGCAACACCTGTTAATTGTAGAGAATAATGTCTGATGATAACAGCGGGAAGGGTAACGTCTTACAGTTTACTGATGCTGACGTTTCCCGGGCGAGTTTTGCTATATGGAGCCGAATGAAAACTCACGATATCATGACTTTTAACATATTGCGCCGGTGTTACGCCTCAACTTCATTAATTATTGTTTCTAAAGTCCGTTAATAGTGGTTTCATTGAGTACCATACCCACCTGATCTAAATTTGTTTATTTACCCTAAAAGCCGTAAATTGGAATATGAGGAAATTTCCCAAATAGGATAAATTTTAATACGCTGCTGTCTCGTATCGCGAAAGGCAAAAGATGGATCGCATCTTTCCTTTGATTAGTGTCGTTTCCCTATACAAAACGTTAGAGGTTGAGATAGGCCTCGCTTCGCTCAGTGAGAATACTTTCTTCATGCGTATGGTAAAGACTGGTTCACCTCAATAAGTGTACTTTCGTTCGCAGTTCTTTGCCATAATCGAATCAGTTTATATGGAACCTGCTGAGCTCGACTGGAGGCTTGAATATTTATTCTTTTATAGTTTCTATTCTCACTTTATCTGATACAACGGGTGTGAGGAGCCCCCGAAGCAAACTTCCAGCTTCGGCTTGACGAGGAGAACGACCCAGTGCGGGAGTTTCGTGGTGGCTGTCGTTAGCCCAAATCGCGCAAAGAGTCAGCTTGCTGGCTCGAATGTGGAGTTGAATTGCAATCGGATAATTGACCCATAGAAAGGCCGAGATTTTAGATGGGCCTCGCTCTCACCAGGAAGGGGGACACGCTCCATAGCGCGTCTCTATCTGGAACTCGGGGATAAAATACACCTGAGGCGCTGAAGGTGCGTTTTCACACTCCATGTGCAATCCGGCACGGTAGGGTTAAACTTTCACGGCAGAAACTCACGTTAAAACACTACAGACATCTTTCCTTTGATAATATAAACATAAGCAGATATTTCGACAGTTCTTGGTGCCTTAAGCGGGATGTTATGCACTTGTACGAAGAAGTATTCGATGTGTTTAAATTGTCGAATGAAAATATGGTGACTTAAGTTTTTTAAAGCGGCCTAAAATATGCTGCACTGTAGTCTGTGTTCCTGCCAATCAACGTACAAGTTCTATCGCCGACCGTTTACAACAAAAGGATCAAAGGCTCCTAGATAAGAAGAATGCATTACAAACTTTCAGCATTCTTGAGTACCAACGTAACGCAACCTGTGCTTACTTACAAATAAGTAGTTCGACCAACGGCAAACGTTTCACAGAGAGACGAATACACTTGTTTACCAAAGAAAACAATTTCTTTTGTTTTCACTTCAAATAAAATCATTTCAAAGAGGCTTTAAGAGTCTTATAAAAAAATCCTTCATAAATAGTTGATATAAATAGAGAATTTTTAAAATATTTTTTTAATAAAAACATCATAAATTTATTTAAATTTAATGTGTAAATGAATTTTATTTTCTTAACACCCACCTATTTTGTGATTTGTGACCACAACACCTACTCATCTATAACTAAATCATTCAATGTGAAATATTTCGAAATTACATAAAACAAAAATGTATTGTGAAGGGAAGCTAAAACCAAACTAAGGGATTTGTTTTGCTTTTTTTTTTCTTAAATTTATTTTACTTAAGAAATAAATAAAAATTAATTGAAAAGACCTTGAATGTTTTAATTTTATTGTTTTTCTTACGAAAAAATCGTACTTTACCAAAGTCTCTTAAAGTACGAAGCTTTTACGAGTTATACGTAATTATAGTATGTTCTGTAATTTAATAGCACTTTACTGAGTCATAGAGTAGAATATTAAATAAACAATTTTTTATTTACAATTTCCGAATACTTTTTAGACGGCATGACCATAATAAAACTAAGGTATTAACTAAGGGCCAACATAATGAAAAAATAAATTTCATTTCAACATCAAAGAAACAAATAAATTTCTATCTGACAAACATATGGTCAATGCACGAAAGGCAGACGTCTTTTGGTAAATATCGTGAAACAGATGGTCAATACAAGAAATGTAAACTTAAGGGAATGAACAATACAGACACCGGGCTAATATTAGAAAGATTTATTTCATCAATCGAATGGAAGCTAATATCGTAATAGATGACTTAGCTTACTCATCGAGCTAACGCTCTAAAATTCATGGCACGATGTGAACGACCGAACTTAAGTGATAGTCCATATCATAATACAAGAAACTTTAGACTTTTAGGTACTTCCGAGGAAATCAATTGGCCTAGATTTGGTGTATGTCTTATATTATTTCAGGAGCACCATATACTATACATGTCAGGTCTGTAAGTATGAAATGTACTCTTAAGAAAAATCTGGCTAACATCACTTATAGAAGACATGCGTGTGCGAAGGATATAGCTCGGACATCTGTCAACAATATACCAACTTATTTCGTATCCTATCATATCGCAAAAATATTTTATTTAACAACGAACATGATGGGTTTTTTTTTTGCAAAATAAAGAGCATTCGCTGACGGCATTTTTCTTTTACTTGAAAGACAGAAAAGTGAATCGTTTTTTAGTCGTTTCGTTGCTGAGAATGCAAAATGAATTTATTTTAAGAATCCTGCGAAAATTTAAATTTATTTCAACATCAAATAAACATATAAAAGCAAGTCCGAACATATCATCTATATCGACCGTAAGACTAAATCGCTTTAGCAAGCAGACGATACTGTATGTTTAATGGCATTAGAAGGAGACGTTAAAGCCTGTTGGAATGGCAAATAGCAAACGTTACCAACAGTAATTAATAGGTTTGAACTCTTGGCTCTTCAAAAAATGATCGACGCATCAAAAAAAATTAACAAAAAGTCATTATTTTACATAACATTCGTCCATTTATCCATACGGCAAAATCGGTTCACAACACTTCAGAAACGTTCAACTGGGAAGTATTAATCTATTCGGTTTGCTCACCAGACCCGAGTGCTTACGATTACTACTCAGCGCTTTGATTTGTATGAAATTATAAAAAAAATAAACCGATGCATGTTTTGCCATAAAAGAGTAACAGTTTACTTAATGTGCCATCCACAAATAGCCACAAAGTTGTGAAATATGTGTGGTTAGGAATGAACAATATTGTGAAGAGAATATTTTTCCATCATTACACAATATCAGTTTTCTATACAAAAAATTCCGGTTTCATATTTATATACCTAATATTCTCCATTAGCGTTAAGCTTTAAGGCGATTTAAGCATGCCTCTCCGTCCATCTATCTGTCTGCTTATCTCCGTAATGACTATGGTAAACATTCTCCTAATTGGAAATTTTAAGATATCGGGTACAAAGTTATCGAAAGCAGGTTAATATTGAAAATAGGTCAAATCGATCATGGGAGACGTCACGCGCTCCTACTACCAAGCTTTCTGGATTTTTTTTTATTTACTACTAACAAATTACAAAGAATACACGCTGAAAAACTTCAACGCGAATTCTACAAAAATAGAAAAGAGCGTCATTCCCATCACATACCCGAGCAGATAAGAGTCACGAATACCAAGCCAGTCTGCTCGGTTTTAAATCTCAGTGCGGTAAATAATACTTGTCGTAGATATAGTGAATTCTCAGTCGATAAAGGCATAATACTTATCGATCGGACACACACCGACTAACCTGCGACCACTCCCTAGATTTCTCTTTCTCGACTTCTTCCTGATCAACACGTTGCAAACGTATAAGTCGCGTCCCCTGAAAAATCGGTCTTATTAGAACAAAAACAAAGACCAACAAAACCAACGAAATTTAGTTTTTCTGCTCTTCTTTTTATCCATCACCGAAAATGAGGGTTACATCCCTTTTTTTATCATTGCATTTGTAATGCTCAGAAAGAAACTTCAGATACTCCCCAAATTATATACATTCTCTATGAAGCATGTCCGTCTGGCCGTCTGTCCATTCATGTAATGTTTGTGGTAAACATTTTCTTGGCCGCAAAATTGAAGATATCGTCTTTAAATTTAGAAAAAATATTGGATGTTCTTTCACATACATTTTTAAAGACTCCAAAATAAAATATAATTTTCTTATTCCCTTATTTCTAATGTTTCCGACCTTTGGATCTTTAAGTGAATGAAAATGAAAGAAATGTTTTCAAAAGTAATTCTATTTAATTTTGTAAAGAATTATTTATATCGGATCGTAAACCTAATATCATAATTATTATCTTTCACGTTTTACTTTGCGACCATAAAAATTTACCAGAATAATTTTTCAAAGAGTCAGTTAATTGACTAGACCGTAACGAGTTCCCTGTCGTT
This sequence comes from Glossina brevipalpis, assembly GCA_000671755.1. Taxonomy (NCBI): domain Eukaryota; kingdom Metazoa; phylum Arthropoda; class Insecta; order Diptera; family Glossinidae; genus Glossina; species Glossina brevipalpis. The sequence goes on from KK351236.1 coordinate 55,335, forward strand.
GTATATATATAAAAAGATAAACATAAATATGCTTACATCTTAAATTACGCATAATATTTTATGACCACAAGAAGAATTCATTTCATTTAATAGCGAAATTAATAGAGTGTTGTTTCCTTTCCGTTTCATTAAAACAATTGCCATTAATATGTAAATTACATCAGTACATGTACTAAGTAATGAGCATTAGAGTGATACGAAAGTGAATTTCGTTTGAATATTTATCTGTATCTTGTTTAGCAAGGAATCAAGACTAAGCTGAACAACTCCGATACAAGATTCAAAAGCATGTGAATAATTTTAGAAAAGTCATAGCATAGACATCAGCGATACATAACTTGAATTAAAATTGATGCGAACATTGACCAATATTTTGTTTTTTTTCTTGTCTTTTTTTTATATATATATATTTTTTTTTTTTTTTTTTTTTTTTTTTTTTTAATGTACTTTTTAATATGTTTCTTCTTTAATTAGTTTAAAAAA
>KK351236.1:228098-248835 GCA_000671755.1 Glossina brevipalpis
TCCAGGTATCCTATTTTCTTTACCTATTAAAGCTCTCCCATCCGGAACTAAGCTTACTTATTTCATTAATCAGAATTCAAAGACAAATTTTATTTGGCATTTACTCCTATGATACCAATCTAAATTTCAATATAACCAGTCCTTCCGTTTGCGTTAAATAATAGAAGTCAAAACGGACAGTGGTCGGCCTCTCAAAGCCGTCAGACACGCGAATGCTTATCGGAGAATTTACTCAAAAGTGCGACCGTACACGTCGCCAATCAGAAAACAAAAGGGAAAAGGATATACTTACTATTCCCCATTGTGGTTTTCTCATCAGTTGGCATTGCCAACAATTTACACTCTTTACCAGAGTTACCCTCCTTTGATAATAATAATTAACTCTATCGTTTACTGCTTATGGCAGTAACATACAATATTTTATGATATAAATTTATGAACTTAGGGAGAGACACATTGATATTCTGATCGTTTTCTGAACAGCAAACGGCTTAAAGTAACTCGTTTCAACTTATGCTTGGTGGTGTCTGTAGTATTAGCCTTTTCATTAGATTTTACGGTACCATAATAGGTTGCACTCTTCTGGTTCCACCAAACAGAAATAATTCTCTTCCTACTAAAATGTTACGACCTTTCGGTCGACGTGAATGACACGCTTGAGCCTATGCACGAATTTTTACTCTTAGGCTTCCAAAAATAGATCCAGGTTTCATCGTTAGTAACTATATAATGTAAAAGCGACTTCTCAGGAAAAAAGTACTATCCGCGCTATGCTCCTCATTTGGCACAAATTTCGAATTATTGAAAGATTCAAGATTCAATATTTACTTATAGACGTTTTTCATTTCTTGATAGCGAAAGTGTCGTATTTGAGCGCCCATTATTTCCCACATAATCATTTTATGTTTGTACGCTTCGTACATCACTTTGGAGTTTCATTCAGTTTTTCGAGAATTTTACATATATTAGTTTGGGGAAAAAGAAATCCATTATTTTTATATGAANTGTAGTACTGTAGTTCCAGCACCTTTTAAAGTCATGAGTAGAAAGTGGTTTATTGCTGGCATCTCAGGTAGAGAATTTAGTTAATTACATTTTATGGCCTCAGCTTGTAAACCGTAGAAGAATTTTCATAAACTTTGTAGGTTTGCTTTCTGACATTTTCGCACAACAAGATTTCTTCAAGATCCGTAGATATAGCCTGTAAACCTGTGAAATAAGACAAAAAGATTTTGTTGTCAAAATGTTAAAAGTTGTTTCAAAATTATTTAACGCACATCTAAGTGCCAGGTGGAAGTATGAAAAGGTTCTGCAAATAAAACTAGTTCAGCTTTTTTAAAATTTTTTACTTTCACTCTCTTTTTATTTTATTTCATTTATTCAATTGTAACTATAGCCATGGGCCAATTTATTATATAAAGCTACACTAGTCATAGAAAATCGGCAAGAAGAGATATTAAAATAATAATGGAAAGGCTACTCAAGTCCTTGTCCTATGACTGATCACAGTAGTCGTCATATTCTATTATCAAAGGAAATTTTCGCGTTTAAGAATCAGTTTAGTTTTATTCTAAAAATATTCAAGGGGTCATTGAAGAATTTAGAAGGTTGTGCTCACGCATTCGAATACCGAGATGAATGGACTTCAAATGAATGAAAGATATACGCGATATAAGTGTAAAATGTATAATCAAAAAAAAGGTATGATCTAGAAAACTATAATCGTTCTGCTGAAACGTTGCATGATTGAGATCAAGTGAATTTCTAAAGACAGATTAACATTCTCAGAGAGAACATTTTAAAATAAGCTCGAAAGAAGGAGATGTTGTATTCTCTGCGCTAGACATTATAAACAAAAGTAGCAGTATTGAGAATAAATTTAAATCGCGGCCAAGCAGAAGTAACTTCAGTATAATAGTTGCCGTGAGACAACGAAAAAGAATTTGCGAAGATCATGCCAGTGGAAATCGTGCTATTTTGTCGCGAACCATTCATAGAATTAATTTCTTCGCATTTTCCTACGAACTAAAGAGCGTGTAATCAATGGATCGAAGGTGGTAACCGGAAGGAATCGAGACTGCAGAGTAAAAAGAGTGTTAAGCTGTTATTTAACTAGCAAAGTCACAAACCAAAACTTTTAACTTTTGACAAAGGCCTGTTAGCGATTAACAGAATTCTGTCGACCGAAGTCCTGGAAAGGTTTTAAATTAAATATCGTTAAAATAGAATTATTTTGAAGCATTTTTGAAAGAATATGACAAAACAATTTTTATTAATTACTTAAATTTGATATAAAACAGTTTTTCTGCCAAATCAAATATGACATTCAAGAAGCGGAAATTTAATGTGTCCTCTGCGAACAAACGAAANACGACATGACTTTCCGAACAACCCAATATTTTTTGCATAAATCAGAAAATGTTTATGAAATGCTTATCGGCATGCACACCTCTAGCCAGCAGGTATGTGTTGTATGTTACTGTTGTGAAAGACTTCTTCATATGCTTTAGCTTAACTGAATGTTAAGGCAACGGGTAAATGTTTCATGTTAGATCCAAATAAAAGTTACAACATATTTACGCACATTTGCATAGCAGGCATAACTCTTTGCCAGCATATGCGTCGCTATATTATATCTCTCATATTCCACATACATACATGTATATGTTATATTACGTTATATTATTTACATAGATATAGAGCTAACATTTCGCATTTTAGTATTATAAATTAGACATTTTGTCTAGTATACACATATATGAAACTATTTCTATAAACATCATCAAAATTTGAAGTATAATAATTTTAATCTTTCGTTTGAAATGCTCATAAATATGAATTGAATACTTCAGAGGAATATAAGATTTCTTCTTGTGTCTCGTATTGATATATTACAGATTAAAAGACTAATCAAAAAGGATGGACATGGGATGGACAAAATAATATGAGCCCCTGTTGTTACAGCCCTTACAGGTCTTCCGTGAATGTTAATTTTGTCGAACTGTCGTCGATGTGTCGTATTGTTTTTGTCGATATGAATGATGAGTTCTGATGTCAATTTTGCCGCGGTAATGTTTGACGCTCTCTTTTAGTTGACTCTGAGTTTTCCTCAATATTATTCCTCTTCGTCGATGATGTTTTATCATGTTTTATATTAATGCGGATATTATTGTGGATAATGTCGCTCGTGAAACGTTAAACTGTTTTTAGCTTTTTCTTCATAGACATTTTTGCTAAACAAGCACCAACAATTTTGCTCTCTTTCGAAATCGGAAGAGATCACATATTTCATCGATCACTAGTTTTAGAGCGTGGCAGAACAATGCATATAATACCATAAAATATAACCTACAAGATTTGGCACGTGATCTGTACAATACATATGCATCGCATTATTTACATGAAGGCACTGTTGCCAACATGCCAACAAGATGGTATTATATTGCATAGTGTTTACATTATTTTGTCCCTATCCTGTATATATGCTAAACAAGCAGAATATCCTCCGACTAATTAGAAATACTCACTCCTTTTTCCATGCTCCACACATGGATATTTGAAGCATCTTTCTGCGTAAATAATGAGATAAAAAGTTGGAAATTCGAATGCTGTCAGTTATAAATTAAGTTTGGAAATAGATGCGAGCGATTTGCAATCCCAGTGAAAAAAGAAAGAAACCTGTAACATGTAGTTTTGTAGTGAATGTAAATAAGACACATCTGGTTAAGATTTTTTTTATTTTTTCAATATATTGTTTGGAACTTGTCATTATATGTGTAAGGCAGTATCATTCATATGCCTTCACGGGATCCCTTCGAACTAATTTCGGATGACTTGTCTGCACCTAGCGGTAATAGGTTGGCCATAAATTGATGAATGTTCATTTTCTAAGCGTCAAGAGTTTGAGGTTCGTTCGCATAAACTCGATCCTAATTGCCTAATTGCACAAAGAAAAGTCCTGTTGTGAGAAATCGCACGATCTCGGTACCGAATTCACGTCATGAAAATGTGAAACTACACGTTCGGGAATTTGTCACGCGACAATGGCAAAACGGAGTAGGGATTTTGCGGCTTGTGATACCGACCTAGTGAAACCATATGTCCTCAATTTTATTCCAAACAAAGGAACACAACCTGCTTGTAACAAGACAGACAAGTCATGTACCAACTATAGAATCGCCATTTTTGTAGTGCATTTTTACTATTTCAATACGTTCAGCGGTTGTCAAATGACCCATATTCTACATCAGGAAATATTACGCTAAATATGTGATGCCATAGATGACAATTTTGTTCTTCGAATGTTACTGAAACAAGTTTGTCAGAAACGGAACACGAAATGGTAGAACCTATATATTGATCTTTGATAAAAAAAAAAAATCCTTCTATAGGTTATTAAACCATCAATCAGAATCGCTATTTTATATTCTGCATCGATCTGAGAGTGTATTAATTTATCAAAGATTACGCGAATGTCACTTCTTTAGTCAATTTTGTATGTCCATATAGTTTTTGATAGCCATTACAGTGAATCTATTCGATTTAGCGAATTTTTGTAACGTAGAGAAATAAGCATCGAAGACTATAAAATATGATATATATATATATATATACGATATGTACATATATATGTATATAGACGATAAAATATTTGATTTAATAGGGCAAAACCGATTTCTAAATACCTTCCGATCAATTCTCTTTTTGACTAAACTTAACTGGGAATTGGATCCCGAATAAATTCGTGATTTAAACTGAGTACAGGAAATTTTTAAAACAAATCAATATTTTGAACTAATTTCCATTACAAAAGACTAAATATAAGCTTTTTTACCATTTTAAGGTTTATCCTATTATAAGAAGGTTCATATCCAGGGAAAATAAAGGGAAAAATAAAAAGAATTCACCCATAATTAAATAAATATGTTTTTTAGTTTGTACAATTACCTATAAAGTGCTACCAAGTTAAAAAAAAACATTACTTGAACTATATATACGATATACGATACGATATAATATCAATATATCGAAAACGAATGGATCTTTTACGATCTATATAAGCTAATGAAAATCACGTTTATAACTTATTTTTCTCTTTTTTCCTCTACCTGTAATATCTAATAGTAATTATTATTATGAATGAATGCATCAATGACCCATTGCTTAGATAGGCAAAAGTGTTTAGAAGTAAACGCAAAGCAGTGACTGCTTGCTAACTGTCTGTAAATAGGAATGATTTCATAAATTTTGTTCACTAATAGCTACGTAAACATGAATGGAAAAATTTGCATATAGTTGTTGTTGTTGTTGTTGTTGTTGTTGGAAATTTTACTTTAATATAGACACAATAAATGGAAGCTTGTCGCCCCCCCTTCTTCTATCACGTTCATTCGTATGTTTATACGCGAACACCTAAATAAATAAATAACATAAAATGAAAAAAAAAAAAAAATAATCATAATCAGTATACGATGGCGATTGTTGTTGCGGTTAATGTTGTTTTGATGACAGCAAAGATAACTATAGCAGATCATATTCTAGTTTGGCGCAACCGACTATTAAACACATTTGAAAATAGATAAAGTTTCAATGCATTTAACTACACTTAACTACACTTAAGCTACCGTTGTCCTCGTTTTTAAAGCGTAGTTGTGCGCTTGAGATTGTTTTTGCGGTTCTTAAGATTGGCGCTAACAATCGGCGTATATGTACATATGTACATATGTACATCGTTCTCTTAGATTGCAGAGGCTCAGTCATTGAAACTATTAACGTAAGTCACGTTTGTGACAAGATGAGAACTCAAGCTTATCAGCAACATGTAGCTTACGTGCATAATAATGTGAAATGTACTCAATCATCATGTTATGTATGCATTTACTATACTTTACCTCCTATTTAAATATTACGTTATAAGCATTCTAAATATCCACAATATTTTATTTATTTTATTTCGTATGCTTGGCGTTTGCTTTTAAAATTCGACTCCTTTTTTTTATCATCAATTCATATGAACACGCATTCTTGTTGATGGACATTTAGGCTACTTTTGCATTTATTAAAGTTAATGAAAATGCGCATGCGCAACGGTTTTTAAGAAATTTTTTAGTTTTAAAACACAATTATATCCGCAATTTCTGTAAAAAGTGTCTGGAATTTAAGGGCATATCATACTGGATTATAACCTAGAATATCGAAGTAAAATTTTGAAAATATATGGATGAAAATGGAAAATGGAAAATTCCACGCATATAAGTCTTATACGAAAGTCTGAAGTTTGATTTGTTTAATAGTATGGGGACCTAAAGCATTATCTCTAGCGTTTCTTAAAGTGTCTAAATACAATTGTGATTTTTGTGCTATATACAGAAAAGAAAACGGCTACTTTGCCGAAAGGACTTTTCAATGCCGAAAGTCCATATTAAGTAAGAATTTTTAAATAAAATTTTTATAACTTTGATCGCGAAAACATTGTAGGCATCTAACGTAACCGTGACGGATTTTTCTTCTTTTCTAAACTTAAAACTTACATGACTCTTACGTTAGTTAAAAGAAATTAACTCTGTAATATAAAATAAGCAATTATTCATTGCTATCAAATCGAGTACTTAATACTAATATTGCGTTATTGAAACTACCGATTCTGTAATTCTAACTCTAACTATAACTACTAGCTCTTTATATAGATTTCATCCAGCTTGTCTAAGTCTTCCATTAAAAGTAATAGCAAAGACATACCAGGAAATGCCATAAATTTCTTCTTTATGTTCGTAATGATGCTTGGACAGACAAACATTTAGATTCACAATTATTGGCTGCCAATTTAATAGGAAATAGCACAACAACTCCGATAATCTGTAAACAAATGCGTAACAACAACACATAATAAAATATTGAATCGACATGCATGTGTGTGTAAGGCGTTACATCAGCAATTAAACTTAATTCTTTCTTTTATACCCTACACTTACTTTTATATCTGTCAATTGTTTATAAGTCGTAAGAAATGCTACGGAGACCGCACAAAATGTATATTAATTAAGCATGAGCAGAGCAGGATCAATTTAAGCATTTCTCTCTCGCTCTCTCTCTCTCGTTCTCTCACTCTCCCTCATCCCCTTCCTCCCTCTCTCACTCCCTCATCCCCTTCCTCCCTCCCTCTCTCTCTCTTCCTCTCTCTCTCTCTTCCTCTCTCTCTCTCTTCCTCTCTCTCTCTATTCCTCTCTCTCTCTCTTCCTCTCTCTCTCTCTCTTCCTCCCTCTCGCTCTCTTTCTTCTTCCCTCTCTCTCTCTTTCTCCCTCTCTCTCTTTCTCCCTCTCTCTCTCTTTCTCTTCCTCCCTCTCGCTCTCTTTCTTTTTCTCTCTCGCTCTCTCTCTCTCTTCCTCTCTCTCTCTCATTCTCTCTATCGCTATCTCTCTCTCTCCCTACCGCCATCTTCCTCTCTCTCCCTATCCCCATCTTTCTCTCTCTCTCTCACACTCTCTCTCTCTCTCTGTGTATCTCCTTATCTCTCTCTCTGTCTTTCTCCTTTTCTCCCTATCTCTCTCTCTCTCTCTTTCTGCCCATCCATCGGTCTGCTAACAGGTTTTTCCGTCGGATCACCATGTATTTGTCAGTCCGTCTGTCAAGCAACGTGGCNAGCCATCTACCGAAAAAATAATGGATTTCTTTTTCCCCAAACTAATATATTTTATTTGGTCTTTGATACTTATTTCTGAGTCCTATATACCTGCGGTGGTTATAAAAACTTATGAAAAAAAAAAAACGAAGAAAGATAGAAAACGAACATATAGTGTGCGGCTTAGAGTTTTTAATGCTTTTTAAAGCTTTTGATATTTTTTTCAAATTCAATTCCGTTCAATTTAGGCATTTACTTACATTTAGGCTGCTGTTCAACAATTAACAAAATAACATTACACAAAACTCGATGGAGTACAAATAGCCGGAATATCCTCTACTCTCGTCTGCTTGCCAGCCCAATGAATTATCTCATCACCTTGAAAAAAATATTTAAAAAAAAATGTACGTAGTTGTGAACGATTGTTGGCCCCAAGTCATCGTAAATAATGCTGTTAACGCATTTACAAACATATATATCTACATATCTACATACATACAATTACTACGTATATCAAAGTCTATCACCAGTTTTTTACTTAAGATTTAGTTACAAACTCTAAAATTGCTACTTTAATGGAAAAATCTTTGAGTAAAATTTTACATAATTTAGTTGTTATAACTGCTTTAATGTTATTTATAACGATGTAGGAGAATTCCAAATGCGCGCATTAACAAACGACATCACATCATAACTGAATTTCAAGGAGATATATCACTCAACTGGCTTACAACAACTAAATGAACATATAAAGTTTCTTCAAAGTGTTAAAGTAAACAAGTCTTGCGGTTATACTCAATTTATCCTTCAGTTTACAACACCAAAATTTTTGATAATTATACGATTAATCGATCGGAAGACTTAAACAAATTTCTCTGGGTTACACTCTAATATTATGTCTGCGAAAACGCGAAATTAAAAACTCTGCATGACTATGATCTGTGCTTAGTTCGTAACAACGGATGGGAACCTAAAAATTGGTGAATATAACCTTCTAGTTTGTTATGCATGTTATGCGACCAATCAGCCAGTGAAACCAGGCGTAATTGGTTTTTTATAATAAAAACTGTTAAGAGAGTTTTGTTCGCTTTTGAGCAAATTATAGTTACCCATCACTTTAAGCCAATTCGTTCGATCGTAAGAAAAACTTTTGTAAATTAACATCATTTATAGTCTTTCCGCTTTTTACCTGCTTGCAAGCAAATCATATCCACTTTAAAACTCGATCAGTCGCACCAACTAAACCTGTATCATTCAGTTTTCAATAGAAATGTCCGCACTTTCCGCACCTGCAACAGACGAACGGAGAGCTGTTTGGAGGGACGGACGGTGGACAGAGGAATAGCTGGACAAAACACAGAAAAGGAAAAAACGGATAAATAGAAAGAGTCATCGAGATGAACTGATAAGTAGCAGGGCAGAGGGAGGGAAGCAGGAGGGATGGGCACTTATTCCAACACCTAATATTAGATTGGGGAAAAGGTAATCCATCCAATCTTATATGAACTTCAGGACTTTATTTAACATTTCGAATTGGAAAATAATGGATTACCTTTTCCCCAAACTAATATATTAGTCCATCCAATCTTATAAAAACTTCAGGACTTTATTTAACATTTCGAATTGGAAAATAATGGATTACCTTTTCCCCAACCTAATATATTCATAGAAAAAATGGGTGAACGAGAAGAGCAAGGTAAGCATAGACGAGTCAACAGCCAAGACAATACATTTGATACAGGTCGATAAATAGGAGAAGAATAGACGAAGTAGCAGACCAATTTATGGACAAACGGACACGAAGATAAGCGCATGCACAGAGGAACAAAGGAAAATAAAGATGAACAAACCAAGGAGAAGGATAAACGATCAAAGAAAATGGAATAGATAAATGGACTGATATCAGCATGCGGACAGATTCATACAAAGACTGGTTGGGCGAATACTGCTTTAAACGATTCAGACTATTATGTTGATTAAAACAATATATATATCATACCTTAAGATATATTCAGGAAGAGTTTGATAATGCGCATGTGCAACTAAACATGTAAATGTAATTTGCATTTTGAATAAATTTTGAAAATATGAACAAAACACCGAACTCACGAAACTTTACATGTGATGACAGGAATGCTACCCGCGCCTCATTAACATATAAATACCGGTGCATGTATCTGCGCAGTTGTGGCCATTAATAATAAAAAGCTTTGTGTACAAGTTAAGCAATAAATGAAAATTTCAATTTATTTGCATTAAAAAAAAAAAAAAAAAAAAAAAAAAAAAAAAAAAAAAAAAAAAAAAAAAAAAAAAAACCGAAAACGCAAATGATATGAACATAAACAAGAAATAATACTCGTTAGATGGTTTTTCATATTTTGTAAAAATTTCATTTGAACGAGTGCTGGACGGATATTAAACGATACTTATATGTATTTATCATTAAATAAACAAGCATGCATGCACGTGTGTGTTAATATAATAAACTTTATAGTACACACAATTCCTCCTTTTGCTCCAATTCAAATGAAAATATTATTCGTTTAGTTGTAAGTTGGTTCAGTTGATAAAATTTTCTTAATTTCTTTTATCGAAACCTGTTAAAGTTAACTTATCACGCATGCAAATCGTTTAAATCATAATCGTAGGCGTACATAAGGTAGTTTAAATAAAATCGGATATTAGACTTATTTCAAGTATTAGAAAGGTTTCAATGCCACCTGATACTTAACTATTTTTGGAAAATTATAAAAATCGCTTAAATTATTTTAATTTCTTGACATAAGACGTCTAATGTAGGTTATGAATAATTTTGAAGGCTTAACTTATATTGTACCAAGATTTTCCATATAAGCTTATAACTTCCTGTTTAGTTTTAAATCCATTTTTATTTTTGCAACTTTCTATCTTCTTTTCTATCTTTTAGTTAGTTATTAGACTCTTTGTTTGTTCACTCTTTGCTCCAAATATCAGGTCAATTTAATGCGATTGAACAAACGTTTGTCAGTCACATATTAAATGTAGTTCGTGATTATTTGCTGTTTTACTTCTATAAGCTTAATAGAAACTGTTAGTAGCAGATACGATTTGCATATCTAATAAGATGATATAAGAATTTCTGGTTTCCTTAAACCTCCTCTGAAGTCTAAAGATGTTATTCTTTGATCACCATACGTTCACGTTTTAATTTATCAAATAAGTGGGATACACGATTTTATTATGTATTAACTTCTATTCTCGCGGCAAAAGTCTTATTGTAGACTTGATATGCTGTTTCTTGTAACTGGCAACTGTTCCGACACTCTCGATCTTGACACGTTCGGTGCGTGACCTCAAGCATAATGCATTTACACGAACCTTTTTACAATTTATAAGCCATCTTCCCAAGAATAATTTTGTAGGTTCATGAAGCCAGCAATGAGCTTGCATGTGTCCACCTGACTCTCTATGGGCAGGCTATTATTATTTTTTTTTTTTTTTTGTTAGTAAGACCACGTATTAAGGGTTTGTCCTCTATACATGCGTATACGTTATTGATCAACAAGAAGTCAGAAAGGAGAAAGAGATAAAAAGTGGACACAGTTTAGTGACTGCGTGCCCGACTGTCAAGTGTTATGCTTTCACCGATTAAGCACTCATTGTAGGTATGATCAAAAATTGAGTCCCCGAACGACGACTTAACAGTCGAGGCTCTTATTTACCCGGCTATGCGGGTAATTGGAAATTTTCCCAATTGTAGACTTTTTCAACAGGAGATTATCGAAATAGGATATTTTCGCAAGTTGAGGTTTTCGCAATTGGAGATTTCCGCAACTGGAAACTTTCCCAATTGCAGGCTTTCATATTTGGAGACTTTCCCGATTGAAGACTTTCTTAATTGGAGACTTCCCAATCGGAGGCATTTCTAATCGGGGACTTCTCTAATTGGAGATATGTCCAATTAGGCATCTTCCGAACCCGTCGTCTTCCCAATCAGACATCTTCCCAATTAGACGTCTTCTCAGTTAGATATTTTCTTATTTGGGCGTCTTCCCTATTGCCTATCTTCCCAATATGATATTTTCCCAATTGGCTATCTTCCCGGTTGGAGATCTTCCCAATAGGATATCTTCCCAATTGGCTATCTTCCCGGTTGGAGATCTTCCCAATTGGATATCTTCCCAATCGGAGATATTGTTAAGTGGAGATGTTTTCAATAGGAGATATTCGCGATTGGAAATATTCGCAATTGGAGGTATTTGCAATTGAAAATCTTCCCATTTGGATACTTTTGTAATTCGACTATTTCGATGTCCGACTGTTGTCAACATGTTGATTTTGAAGCATTATTTTATTATTTATTTTAAAGGTTGTTTCATATAAATTCCCATGGCGTTTAGAAAAGTCTCTTAGTTATCTTAATTTGGGCGGATTATTCATCTAGATCCAGATGGAGATGTTTTGTTAACCCATTTACAGAGCTCTGTTAATGTAATCGATAAATGTCTTTACTAGTTAAACTCGAATTTATCTTCACACCCTTCCGAGTTTGAATAGTATTTTTTCTCAATGAACAGGTAATGTATTGACTTTCTCAGTGTTTTCAAAATAAAAAAAAAAACTCGTTACTGAATAGAAATAAGATGGAATTTTCACAGACATCATCTGAAGTGTTGCACTTTCTAAAGATATGTTAAAATCAAATTTCTGTTAGAGACGATATCAACATGTCAGTTACCCAAATTATTGGTCGACTTGCTATCATAGTCAAAATTGTTTGGATCTGTTCGCCTATTTTCAATATATTCAACACATTGTCTGAAATAGTTTAGAATTATCCTTAAAATGTTTAAATTATTAGATCGTTCGAAATGTCATCTCGTTTTTTTTGTGTCGTCGTAATGGAAGACCATTTTCTTGTAGTGTATAAATATTTTTATATAATTCGATAAATTTAATCTTTAAACGGTCTTACCAGAAGTTATTCAGCAGTTAAGCATCAATTAATAACTTCATTTTATCGTCATAAGCATCAACTAGCTTTGCATAACGTCGTTCACCTTTAGCCTCAAAATTGTCAGATCAAAATTTTGCAAAGCAATTTTGGAGCTGGTGTTCTGTCAATGCATCTTCTCTATATACGTTACAGAATTTTTTTTCTCGCTTGAGCAGCATTTTTACCTTCTCGATAGTAAAAAAGTAAAATGCTTTCAATTTTCCATAGTCGGGAGTGCACCAACCAAACACTACCAATTAAAACTTTTAGTCGAACTTTTTCACAGACAAGCCTTGCTATATCACCTGTCGATATATATATATATATATATATATATATATTTATTTTTACTTTATTTTTATTATTATATGGCTTAAGTGTGAAGTTGGCTGTAAAAAAATACAAAAATAAATAAATAAAAAAACGACATGACTTTCCGAACAACCCAATATTTTTTGCATAAATCAGAAAATGTTTATGAAATGCTTATCGGCATGCACACCTCTAGCCAGCAGGTATGTGTTGTATGTTACTGTTGTGAAAGACTTCTTCATATGCTTTAGCTTAACTGAATGTTAAGGCAACGGGTAAATGTTTCATGTTAGATCCAAATAAAAGTTACAACATATTTACGCACATTTGCATAGCAGGCATAACTCTTTGCCAGCATATGCGTCGCTATATTATATCTCTCATATTCCACATACATACATGTATATGTTATATTACGTTATATTATTTACATAGATATAGAGCTAACATTTCGCATTTTAGTATTATAAATTAGACATTTTGTCTAGTATACACATATATGAAACTATTTCTATAAACATCATCAAAATTTGAAGTATAATAATTTTAATCTTTCGTTTGAAATGCTCATAAATATGAATTGAATACTTCAGAGGAATATAAGATTTCTTCTTGTGTCTCGTATTGATATATTACAGATTAAAAGACTAATCAAAAAGGATGGACATGGGATGGACAAAATAATATGAGCCCCTGTTGTTACAGCCCTTACAGGTCTTCCGTGAATGTTAATTTTGTCGAACTGTCGTCGATGTGTCGTATTGTTTTTGTCGATATGAATGATGAGTTCTGATGTCAATTTTGCCGCGGTAATGTTTGACGCTCTCTTTTAGTTGACTCTGAGTTTTCCTCAATATTATTCCTCTTCGTCGATGATGTTTTATCATGTTTTATATTAATGCGGATATTATTGTGGATAATGTCGCTCGTGAAACGTTAAACTGTTTTTAGCTTTTTCTTCATAGACATTTTTGCTAAACAAGCACCAACAATTTTGCTCTCTTTCGAAATCGGAAGAGATCACATATTTCATCGATCACTAGTTTTAGAGCGTGGCAGAACAATGCATATAATACCATAAAATATAACCTACAAGATTTGGCACGTGATCTGTACAATACATATGCATCGCATTATTTACATGAAGGCACTGTTGCCAACATGCCAACAAGATGGTATTATATTGCATAGTGTTTACATTATTTTGTCCCTATCCTGTATATATGCTAAACAAGCAGAATATCCTCCGACTAATTAGAAATACTCACTCCTTTTTCCATGCTCCACACATGGATATTTGAAGCATCTTTCTGCGTAAATAATGAGATAAAAAGTTGGAAATTCGAATGCTGTCAGTTATAAATTAAGTTTGGAAATAGATGCGAGCGATTTGCAATCACATTGAAAAAAGAAAGAAACCTGTAACATGTAGTTTTGNTTCAACGAACAACATCGTTTGTCGTTGACGGTTTGTTCTCCCTCAAGCAGTTCGAATGCCATCTCAACGTGGAAATCGATGAATATTGTCAGCATTAGCTTAACATTCGAGCGGCTTTGTTGCTTTTTAAGGAAAGTTTTGGGAAATTTTTTTTTAGTACCATTTCATGGTCTTTGCCTTGATCGAACATCATTCTCATAACTTCTAATCTTTCAAGAAGGCAGGGTTATGGGAAATTATAGCTTGAAGATAGGTCTGTTCTTTTTCAAAGAAGTTGGGCACTTCCGGAACCAAGTGATTTTCTCGTTTTGATTTACTCCGAAGAGGCAGAAGAGTTTCTAGCAGAATATTCGAGTGAGATCGCCTCAACGGCTACAATGGTGCACCATTGTTATTACTAAACTAGTATTTTCAGTTAGAAATTCATTCGAGGAAAGCATTTTGAATCAAAAAAAAAGTCAAGACGAAAATTTATATTTCATGCCATAGATATCAGTGGGAATGTTAAAGGTGAACACGTTCACTTCTTAAGCGAATTCTCTTAAATTGCTCAGCCGATCATATTAGCCAAGAACCTATAGAATTTATCGATGTACTTGTCGATGTAAGTAACAACTGAAAAGAGAACGAAGCAAATCTATCATTAGTTCAATCGAAATGAGCTTAATAGATATGTTCACCTCCTAAACTAAAACTCAAAGCTTTATAGAACGATTTTGTAGTAGTAGCTTTTTTCTGCATCTCGAGACACGTGCAGTTTGAGGCGCGGTCAAGGTGATGCTAATTAATAATTACCTAGTTCTGGGGGCTTCTTTGAGTGAATGTCACATTAAAAGTTTGAAAATGCGATTCACTGTCGATCTCCTTTGTTTCGGAGGGAAGAGATTGCATTAAAAAGTCAAAGAATAATCAAGATTGAAGAAACATGAAGTGATGACAGTCTTAGTCTTCAAATCTCATGTGAATCTATGTACCCTGATCTTATGTTTCCTTAACATAATAATAAATTCCGTGTACTATCTACACTGAGTACGTAAATACGACAAACGTATGTTTGTTTTTGAAATAAATTATCATTCATTTGTTAAACTCCTTGTGAGTCTTAAATTTTTTATGTTGCGATCCATGTTCACTTGACAATAAACTCACAATACATATGTTTGGTCTCGTACACACGTATATATATATATATATATATATATATATATATATGTTGTGTTACTAACATTCACTAACGTATAAGAAAATTTTAAAACAGAATCACTTTGCTGTGCAAACGCAACAACATAAATTTCACATCTGCCAGCATGCACTTGTCTTTTCATTGCTTACTGACCTAGAAAACACTAAAGGCAGATGACAGTGATTGAAAGTTTCAATCAAGGAAACCACACACTTTGCTCGCCTTTAAGGGGCATTTAGTCACAATCGAAAGACTTCTTAGAGATTCTCTTGTAACTCGTACATATATATACATACAATAGTCGGCCATTGCACTCTACTGTATATGTCTGCCTGATTGGCTATAACTGACTGTTCTATACTAATTGGTAAAATTGTGTATTTTTTTTCTTATTTGTTAGTCTTGTTCTGTGACTCACAAATGGTTAAAAGACTTTGATGACATTTGTTTCGATTGAAAATTCTTAAAAGTATCAATAAAATGTTCTTACAAGCGATGGGGTGTTTATACAAACATATGCGTGAATACATAAATATTTAAATGAATTTTTCATTTAAACAACTTCCTTTAATTATTTATTAATTGAAAGCGATTTGAAAAAACAATTGTAAGTTTATTTCATATAAATACAAAAGGAAAAAAAAGTTCATAATAAGAACACTTGAGCTCAGGTTTAAAATTTTAGATAAGAACTNTGAAACTAGACTTCCGAGTTTTTTATTAGTTCCGGATTGGAACTGGGTTATAAGAAAGGACTAGGACACTTCGAATCCGGCGAGCGGACCCAAGCGATAGACTAAGGACTAGGGGAATCAATATTTCCAATGTGAGGAAATATTGATACAAAATCCCAGACTTCAAAATTCTCGTAGATGCCTTACGACTTACAAAGTCTTCGCGATTTTATTCTGAACAAGGCTGCAAAGTTTTGAGAGATCATAATCGTGCATGACCAGTGCATGAACTGAAACACAACTCTATACTAATCAATTATTCTACTCATTAGTGGTGGCTGTACTATGCTATACTATGTAGTATGCTTTCAGATATTTACTAAATTTAATATACCCCCTGTCTCGGTAGACATACAAACTCATACATTAACAACTTAAAAACAATCTGGAGAAGTTACGGTGACGAGAAATTCTTAAGCAACCTCCTAGTAGTGATGACCGTTATAAGTAGAGAATATCATATCAATTGTGAACAAAGTCGTGTATCCGTCTTCATTTTACGAATACAAATGATTCCAGGCTTCATTCGATTTCGTTTAAAATGTGTGACCAAAGCAATATGTCATTAGCATCATATGAAAATTGAGTAGTAAAAGGAAGAAAAAAAACATTTCATCATCTAGTGATTGTTACAATAGAGTTCAACTGAATTTTTAAGTAATTGTGTGATGTGACAGCTGCACTGACAGCCGCACTGACAAGGCGGCAGGAAAAGATATGAACCCGTAATGAAAATAAGAAGAATATTTGTAATTTATTATGATTTCTATCAAAATAATCATTGTACTCTTTCGTACGCATGACACAGATCATCATCAATGATTCATAATGACTGACTGCTTCAGTTCAAGTCAAGTAGTAATTGCCGAAGTGTAACATTGAAGTTGTATTGTGAAAAAGGGAATAGAATCACTTACAATTAATCATTTGGTATTTGATGTTAACTATCCCGCAGTGATATCATGCATGCTTGGTCGAGAAAAAAATGATTTAGCATTAGGTGTAGAAGTCGGTAGCGAACAGATTAAGATCTAATTTATCTAATTGCTAACAAAATTCATATAAACTATGAATCTAATGTTTGTTTTAATAATTATGCGCTTTATGTTAAGAAAATTCATATTATTTAAGTGACTAATGTTTTCGGTAAATATATGAAATTTTTCAATTTATGTATAGACACGATCTATAGAGAGAAAAATAATTTCATTCTGAAAAAATTTCTAAACCATAGAGAAAAGAAAAAAATTCCATGATGAATGAATGCCATACCGANGAACTGGCAATTAGGAACAGACAATTACATATCGTTTCAGATAATGGTGCAATAAAAAAAAAAATAGGTCAAAGTCAAGTTGTTCTGGGGATATTGTCTAAGTCCACATAAAGCTATTTTAATATACCGTGAATAAGATATAGAAATTCCGTTAGAGTTACGGAAAAAGCTGCTAATACCTTTTTGTTTTTGTGGCCTCGAAAGTATATAAGAATTTTAAGATCAGCTTCAAAATTTTCGTCTAATAACATTAAAATCAAATCAAATATTTGAACGTAATTACTAAAAAACTTTACACAAATAAGTTGTAGTATCTGATAACGGCTATAGCTTGAGCACTTACCTCAAATCTTTAAAAAAACGTTATTCGACGTGTCTACGATACAATACGATATGCAACAGATTTGCTCTATTTCTCAATCAAACATCTTCTCTAACTTAGTAGTAGCTGTTAAATCATTCCTACGAAGCCTAATAACATATAAATCGAATCAAATATTTGAACGTAATTATCAAAAAAGTGTACACAAATAAATTGTAGAGTCTAATATCGTCTATTGATTGCTCAATTGCCCATAAAGTGCTGCTCAATTTAACAAAAAAACGTTATTCGACGTATATGCGATACAATACGATATACAACAGATTAAATTAGATTTGAACGTAGCTACCAAAAAACTATCTAATATCGTCTATAGCTTGCGGAATTGGCAGCACTAAAGTGCTGTCAAGTGTTATAAAAAAACGTTATTTGACGTGCATACGATACACACAATACAACATAATACGATATACAATAGATTTGCTCTATATCTCAAACTTATCTAACGTAGTAATAGCTATTAAAACATTCGTACGAAGCTCCTGTAATCGAAGAAGCATATTATTTTAGGTTGATAGCTTTAAGCTGTGATTGCACTTCTTTTGCTTTTTTATTAGAATACGTTTTATGTGATTAGTATTTATAGGAAATATATGAATTTAAAGAAAGTACTTTTTATAAAGTGAATCAGCAACAATCAATAAAATCTTAAGACAGATGAACATATTCGAAAGTATATGAGTTCCTTAAAGTAAATACAATCACTTATTGTATTGTTAGATAAATGAAGTTCGTAAGTTGAAGTAAAAGCACGAAATATAATCCATACAATTGAATACAAAAGTACTGGTAATGAATGAAATAAAATCTAATAAAATGTTTGATCGATTGATCTTTACAAGCACTTCAAAAATAGTTTTGCAGTAGTTTATGCTCTACCATGCTTTGTCATGTACACAATTCAATGGTCAGGCATTAGATAATGAGCCGTCACTTAGCTCATTCAACTTTAGACAGTAACAGAGAAAGAAAGAAATGATAAGTTTTCTCATTTCTTTTTTCTATATTGCTTTCTTGACAAAGCAACTTATTGATCGATAACAATTATTATTAGGAAGCGTCAAGTGTTATTGTTGTTTGGGTAAGTCGGGTTAATTTCTATATATTGAAAATGAAACCTAAACATCTATTAAAATATTTTTAAAATATAGAATAAGGAAATATGACAATGAAGCCGAGAAAAACAAGTTAAAATGTTATAAAGCATTATCGTAAAGCGGTATGATCNACAGGTTTTTCCGTCGGATCACCATGTATTTGTCAGTCCGTCTGTCAAGCAACGTGGCCTTTTTTTGTTAATCTGTTTCCAAGCTTGTTTGTTACTTGTAATTGTTCCCTTCTTCAATAAGTTCAATCGCAAAGTTTTCCGTATAAGTTTCAAATGAAAAAATCAGCAAAATATTGCCAGAGACAGGTGTGATTCATTAGTAGTGAGCCTATACTTTTTTCTCCTTCTCTTAAATCATAGTCTAAGAATTTTACATAATTTAATTTCAAATATTAAGTTGTATTTAAAAATTGTTCTTATATATAACCTTAGTATCGAGTTGAAAAGTCAGATAAATTAAACGTGGGGTTGGCTAATATTTACTATAAAATTATATATAAATAAAGCGAAGTATGTAAGTAAGAATTTCTTAAAAATTTATATAATTTGATAGTTAACAAAAGACATGAATTGTGAATGATAAAATTTACGATATTCTATATATCATGGAATATGATGTATCGTGGAATGTACAATGTACGATATATGATGTAGCATGTTTGATATATAATGAACGATGTTCCATACATGACATAGGAGGTTCGATATATTTTGTATACATGCTTTGTGCGATATACGATACGTGATGTAAGATGCATATCGATATATATCTTGTACGATATACGATATATGATCGAAGATGCATATCGTTACATATATTTTACGGTATACGAAATATGATTTAAGATGTATATCGATATATACGTTGTACGATATACGATATACGATCTAAGATGTATATCGATGCATACCTTGTACGTTATACGATATACGATCTAAGATGTGTATCGATGCATACCTTGTACGATATACGATACATAACCTAAGATGCATATCGTTCCATATCCTATATGATATACGATATACGATGTAAAATGCACATCGAACGGGAGAATAGGGGTTTTCTCTTGTCATCCAAAAGTAGCACATGAACTAATGTTGAGTATTAAAGAAATCGATATAAATTAAAAATTATTTTTTTCCTGTTTCTTGTTGTTGCATTTTATATATGTTTTATATTATTTGCGAAAAGCTAAAAAAAAAAAAGGAAATAAAACCGGATGCTTAAGTGTAAATATTGCTATTGGTCAGCTCGGGAGAAATGTTGTAAATAATCAAATAAAAATGGTTTAGAATTATTTATGATACAATAAAAGATGAACTTTTCACCACATATATGTGAGTATAAAATGAAGATGTCCTGTGTTGTAGTTTTCGTAAACTACAGACATTAAAAATGTGCATTAATATAAAAATATAGCCAGTATTTGCATGGTCGTCAACTTTATAAAACGAGCTTTAAATCAGTTTTTGTGAACTATTTCGTGTGAACAGGAAATTATCTAAAAAGAAATCTTCAAATCTTCTCGACGACGTGTAGAACTTATTTTAATTCAATAACATTAATAATTCAAGTATTTTCTAGTGCTTTTACAGGAGTATAAAACAAATAAAAGCAAAAAAAAAAAAAAATTGTGGAAGGAAAAAATTGTTTTATCATTAAATAAAAGATTGTTTGGCGGAGGCAAAAAAAAAAAAAAAAATAAAAAAC
>KK351236.1:249742-261973 GCA_000671755.1 Glossina brevipalpis
GTTTTTTATTTTTTTTTTTTTTTTTGCCTCCGCCAAACAATCTTTTATTTAATGATAAAACAATTTTTTCCTTCCACAATTTTTTTTTTTTTTTTTGCCTCCGACAAACAATCTTGTATTTAATGATAAAACAATATTTACCTCGCACAATTTGTTATTATTTGTGGTTAGATATAAACTCGTGCCAATGATTCAGTTATTTGCTTGCAATATTAAATAAAGAAAAAAAAATTTTTATGAGGTCAACTTCTAAATTCATATATAGAGGATCGTTAACAAGGGGCATAAATTTTCTAGTTAATAATCCCGCTTATATATTCAACGAAGAAAAAGAAGAAAAAAAAAATTCAAGCTTAAGTTTACTCTTATTGAGGCAATTGTGGTGTGGAAACTTACTCCCACTATATGGTAATCACCGTTAGTGGTTTGGATAGAAAAGATTTTTAAGAGTAGATAAGATTTTAAACAGGCAAACAGGCAGACAACAGGCAGACAGACAGACAAACAGACAGTCAGACAGACAGACAAACAGACAGACAGACAAACAGACAGACAGACTGACAGACTTGGTTTGAATGTAATCAACAAAGTGACTATCAACATCATCATCACCATCATCATCACCATCATCATCACCATTATCATTATCATCATCACCATCATCATCATTACTATCATCTCATCCAGCATGTATATTCTATGCTTATTATGGTGATATCGTTTGTTTTCGATCAAATTCTAGTCACTCTGAACGTACTTATATACATGTGCGCACGTTAGCATATGATCTCCTTGCTTGACTTTTTTTTTTTTTTTTGCTTTTGTCTTCGCGCTATTCTATCGAATTATTTCTTTATAGTAATTGAGCATTTTTTTGTTTTTTTTTTTTTGTTTTCCTAGAACACCGCCCCCACATTTGCCAGCTGGAGGTTTTTTTTACGGCTTATTCGTTGTTGTTGTTTTGCGGCTGTTCTTTATTTAAAGTAAATAAAGTGGTAAAATATGTGACTTCTTGCACCTACTCTCAATGAATGACTTCATCAACAAGCTCGTTAAATTCTTTTTAGATTTTTCATTCGCCTTTTTTTCAATGAATAGAATGGAAATTACTGTCGTCTGTAATAGCTTTTATGAGGATGCTATAGAAAAATTTAATTTTAATTGCAAATCATTTAACTGTCATTTGTTTATTAATTCTTCTTCCTGGTTTAAATCAATCACATCTAAGCTGAAGTTGTAAATCGTTTTAAAAGATAAATACATATATTCGCGTTTCTTTTCTTTTTTTTTTTTTTTTCTTTGTATACCATACACACAACGTACCCATTGAAATTGCATAGCGTCACTTTAAAGTATATTTATTTTCTTCGTTGATGGTAAAAAGAAAACAAAAAGAAAGTCATGGATTTTTTAAACTCTGGCAGTAACTGACAATTTTTCATTACTAGAAGTAATGTAAATTTATTTAATATATTTATCGTATATCGTATAATACCCATTATATAACGTTTACTTTACAAATTACATTTCTATATGATATGGCAGCACTTTTTAGTATAATTACAAACACTATATTTACGCACCCTTATCTTTATCTATACATGATTAATGGTCAATTTAAGTTAAGAGCAAATTTTTCAATATATTTTATTAGTTTTAGAACGGTATTCGATAGTAGTCTACAATAGAAAGAATGAAGATTCATTCACTTGACGTATCACTGATATATCGTAACTTCCATATCGTAATATTTGATATGATATTTTCATATAATATGGTAACACCTGATAAGTAATTACACAGGCCAGAAAGCCTAAACACAGTCATTATTTGCGGTTCTCTGAAAATCAGATTTATATATGATATGGCAGCACTTTTTAGTAAATAGAAGCACTCTGTGCCTTAGCTATTCAAGATTTGTAATCATTTTAGGTTAGGAGCGAATATTTTTTATATATTCTTATAGTTTATAAACGATATTCGCGATGGTAGTCTACAATAGAACGAAGGATACTTGACATATCATTGACATATCGTAACCTTCATATCGTAATATATTAAACTATACTTTTTTAATATAATCTGGTAACACCTAGTAGGTAACTACACAGGTCGAAAAGCCTAATCACAGCCATTATTTACGATTATCTGCAAATGAGATTTCTATATGATATGGCAGCACTTTTTAGTACTTAGGTGCTATACTTACTCCCCCTACGCTTTACCTATACATAATTTGTAATCATTTTAGGTTTAGAGCAAATTTTTTAATGTATTCTGTTAGTTTATGAAAGATATTCGCGATAATAGCGTACAATAGAATGAAAGAAGATTCATTCACTTGACGTATCGATAACATATCGTAACTTCCATATCGTAATATTTGAAACGATATTTTCATATAATTTGGTAACACACAGTAGGTAATTAGACAGGTCAAAAAAACTACCGAACTTAATTGAGATTCTTGAGAATTTCCTTCCCTTCTGTGATACGACAACAAGCTCGTATTTTCGCTTTAGAGACCGCCAAAGTATATAAAATTCTTTCACGACATTCACAAGTATGATTTACTGATCACTGCAGTATCTACGATCAGCGTAAGATTCTCAATTAACCGTTAGAAATATGCTTCGAAGGTTTTTAAAGTATTCTTAAATATCGTAAAAACCTTCGCCGATTTCGCCATAGTTGTCTGTCCATCCGTCCGCCTGGCAACCGTCTGCTTTTCGTACGCTGATAGTCTTACACGATCGGATAGAAACCTGAAAACTGGCGAAGACGTTTTGACCATCAACGAAAGTTATTTTAAAAAGTGGGCGTAACGCGCCTATAACATCATTTAGAATATAAAAAAATAACAAATATTAGGCTGAAAATTTTTTTATTTTTTTTTATAAAAGCTGCCTACCTAAGCTTCGATGTATAAATAGGTTTCATAGGTTTTCTAGAAAGCTTTATATAAAATTCCTTCATTTCTCAAGACGACCAAATATGAAAAAATATTTTGAAGGCGATAGGTATCACAAAAATTCGCCCTTAAATTAGAGTAAAATTTTCGCGAGAGTTTAGAAGGATTTGCTTTTTGTGGCAATTCCGGATACTTTTTATACAATTCGCTCAATTTTGTTCATCAACTTTCTTTCATATTTCATCTCATTTGTATGTTACTTTATTTGTTGATTTTGCTGTTGTTATTCTTGTTGTTGTCATAATCATTTTAGTCAACGCTGTTGCTTGATTGCAAATAAATTGCTAATGAAGTGTACGCAAATAGACACAACCCACCGTATGTTGTCGCCATCGCAAGTACTAGATAGTAGATATGTGTGTACATCTACCTCCTATATATATATATATAGGTGCAACAAATTATTACTTAAAATAGTTTTTCTTTTTTTTTTTC
Source organism: Glossina brevipalpis (assembly GCA_000671755.1). Taxonomy (NCBI): domain Eukaryota; kingdom Metazoa; phylum Arthropoda; class Insecta; order Diptera; family Glossinidae; genus Glossina; species Glossina brevipalpis. The sequence continues at coordinate 253,149 of KK351236.1, forward strand.
CTTCTTTCTTTCGTTTTTCCTCAATGGTCAACTTATTACTAAAAAGCTTATGATGAACGACGGAGAGAAAATAGACGTTTACCTAAATTGATAATAGAAGTTCAAGTTTTGTTCGTTCTTGCATTTGTTTCTTTTTTTTTTTTTCTTCTTCCAATTTTGACTATTATTAGATTTATAGTTCAGTATTACTACTATGATAGCGTTTGCGTAATGCAAAGCAAAAGCGTTGCCTAAACGTAAAAAAAAGCGAGTGTCAATTTCAGAAATTGGCATAAAAAAGCATAAAGGCGCTTGTTAGTTAATACCGAAGTTACTTAGTAATTGTCTGACATGCGATCCATTTCAATGATGTAGTTTTTAGGGCAATATAGATATACGTGTTTTTTTTAAAGGGCGACTAACGTCGCCGTATGCTGTCAATGATCTCAAACAAGAGTCTGATATACATTTACTTAAATATGACCTCCAGCTGGTCCATATCAGTTTGCCTGCCTGCCTGACTGCCTGCCTGACTGCCTGCCTGGTGGTTGGTTAAATGCGTTACGTTGTGTAGCAATTACTATTGTTTGATATCATTTATCACTTGTTTACTAAATGGCAGACAGTGTAATATCATCTTTGCCCTTTAGGTGGTCTGCCTTTCAATAAATTCAATGCATTTCGCTATGTCTGACCACTTAAAGTGCTTATATGCTTACTGTATACTATACACTCTATACTTTTGCTATTTTTTTTTATTTTTTTTTGCTTTCAAAATGATAATGAGTTGTGTGTGGCCGTCGATAGTATGAGCCTCCACTTTTCAAAACAATCCTGATACCCTAGTAATGACTTTAGAGCTATGAATGAAAATACCATAACACGTTTGTTTGACTTCATTTGCTTTTTTTTTTTTTTTGCTCTTTTTACTCTTAATTCATTTTCAATTCGCATATATTTATTTTGCATTTCATCGTGTGTCATTGGGTCACAAATTATATGTTTTCTGTATTTTGTTTTGTAAAGATACCTGCTTGTTAACACTATCTTAAGCGATTTGCAATTTTTTTACAAGCATGCACTTACAGGCACACACTTCTTTATGTTTCGACAATTATCGCTTGTAATGATCGTTTAAGTAAACAGCATTGACTTGTGTCTTTTTTTTATATGTAAGTACTTGTCTACTTATTACGTGCACGTTTCAAATTTCTCCTCTTATATATTTTTATATTCACCACCGAAATTGTGGGGTATATTCATTTTGTCATTTTGTTTGTAATGCCCAGAAGGTAACTTTAAAAATCTTACAAAGTATGAAATTCGGAATCTTTCTAGACGTATCCGTCTGTCCGTCTGTCCATCTGTCTATCTGATTACCTGTGTAATGTCTGTGGTAAGCATTTTTCTGGCCGCAAAAATGAAGACATCGGTTTCAAATTTGGCGGAAATATTGAAAGTTCTTTTATATACGTTGCTATTGAAAATGATACAAATCGATCGCAGGCCACGCCTACAGTATAAAAAAACGTGAAAAGACGCCCGTTTTTGGCTGTTTTACTCAGCGCTCATACACTGCTAAATATAAATTTTTACGGTATTTCATAAAAATAGCAAAATCTGCCACGCCTATCTATTAAAATTTTCCTTTTTTTACCCTTTTTTTTTAAAGACAAAGCTGATGGGTATAAAAGATTCGCCACAGCCGAATATAATTTTCTTACTTGTTTCATATGAATATGCAACGAGATACACAAGCTATTGTAAGTTTATATTGTTTAAGGTTGTAAACCAGAAAATATACTTGACTGGTGTATATTTAAGTCTCTTTTTATTCATATCCAGCATATGTGAGTTAGAAAACATAAAATTTATTGGGAAACAAGTCAAAAAAGTCGGTCAAGCTTGATCAGTAAATACCGTACACTACTTTGTCTAATACGCATCTTTATTTACTTTTATAAGAAGCCGCGAAAAATTATAATTATATCACGGCGTTGTCCAAAAAATGGCACCATGGTATAGTTAATTTTTGTCTGAAATTACTATTAGGGACTCACTTTTATTATGAAATATTAAAAATTGAACCTTTTTGCCATATAAAGGCTTACTCTTCATGAGAACAATGATATGAGGTTAATTCCGAAAAATAGACCTTGGTGGTCCAAACTCGGTGCAATTAATTCTTATGCGAAATTATTGTTAGGAACTAATTTTCATCATAATATATTAAACATCAGACTCCTTTGCCATATAAAGGCTTACTCTTCATGAAAGCATTTATATGAAGCTATTTTCAAAAGATAGACCAACTCGGTCCAAATTCCGTGCAATTAGTTCTTAAGCGAAATTATTGTTAGGAACTAATTTTCATCATGATATATTAAACATTAGACTCCTTTGCCACATAAAGGCTTACTCTTCATGAAAGTATTTATGTGAAGATATTTTCAAAAATAGACCTACTTGATCCAAATTCGATGGACCTACTTGGTCCAAATTCGGTGCTATTAATTCTTATGTAAAATTATTGTTGGGAACTCATTTTCATTACAATATATTAAAAAGTGGTCCTTTATACAATATAAAGGTCTACCGTCTATATGTAAGATTATACGGAACGTGGATCAAAAATGGTTACACCCGATCCATATTTTTGACATTTACTTTTTATATTAAAATGTAAGCTTTATGGATTTTTGGTATATAGATGATCTTTTCGAATGGGGAGTTATATGGAAAAGTTATATGGACAAGTAAATCAAAAAGTGGTCACATCCGATCTAAATATTTCACATTTATTTTGTATATTAAAATATTAGCGTCTATCGATTTTTGCATCGTGGTCGTAAAAACGATACGATCGAATGCATTGCCAATGGCGATCGACCTTGGGCCAAAACGCGTTAATATACCAAATTTCGCCAAAATATCTCAAAACTTACGACCTATAGGTTGACTCCAAAAATATATGGATAGACGGACAGGGGCACAAACGAAAATCAGAAAACAATTCTTAATCTAGCGGTGTAATAAATGGTAGATCTCTCTTGAGCCCTTTTCTGGGTGTTACGTTTATCCACACAAACTTGTAATATCTGTGACACAAATGATGCGATATAATATATGATATAATTATTGCCAACATTTCATGATGGACCTAGTAAAACGAAGAAGATCAAATATTTTCTTTATACAAATTTATGCGATGCATCTACTTTTCCTAACATTTTTTTTCGACTACCGAAATTTGCGAAGTGGGAATTTGTGCGGTAAACATTCCCCTGGTCGCGATAAATAATATAACAGTTTGAAGCTTTTGGTGACTGTACAATAACAATATAATATAAACCTTTCAAAACACGCCGAGAAGAAGCTAATGCGAGATCTCTGCATGGGCGTGGTAGGACGTTACGATCGGGAAGTCAAAGCATCTATATAAAAGTGAAAAGAAAAAAAAATACAGAAGAGTTGCCTCCAAGCCTAGCGAAATTACTTTTGTTAATATTATGAATATTTGACCGGTTTAGCAAAATTTGTTGAAAAATTTCCGAAATTTTGAGCAATTTGTTGCGATACACAAGAACTTTGGCATTCTTTTGCACAAACACAACCTTCTAATATTTCGCAATTTCTGAAGAAGAGGAAGAATGCTATTTTTATACCCAGCACCGAGGGATGAGCTATATTCATTTCGTCATTTTGTTTGCAGCATTCAGCAGAACATCTCGTAGACCCCAAAAAAGATATATATATATATAGTCTTGATCAGTATCAAATTCAAAATGCATGCAAGCACGTCCATCTCTCTAAAGCTTGGTAAATATTCTCCTGGTCCCAAAAATGCAGACATCGACTGCAAACTTGACGAAAACATTGACAGTTCTTGCACGCATGTTGATATTAAAAATGGGCAAAATGGATCCCACGTTACGCCTACAATATAAAATGAGCTAAAAACACTTATCCTTTCTGGGTGTTTTGCTCACTAGTCATAGGCTACACAATAAAAATTTCCGAAATATTCTATAAAAGTAGAAAAAATCTGCCACGTCTTAGCTTCCTTAGCTATATTTAAGGTCAAGTTGGTGGATACAAAAGTTTCGGCAAAGCCCAATACAATTTTCTCGCTTGTTATACCCACTACCGAGAGTGAAGGGTATATTTCATTTCGTCATTTGGTTTATAACTCCCAGAAGGACACTTCGGAGACGCCACAAAGTACATATATTCTTCATCAGCATCAAAATTAGAATCCATTTAAGCATGTCTGCCTGTCCATCTGTGCAATGCCTGCGGCGGGCCGCAAAAATCGTCTTCAAAATTGGCAAAAACATTGGAAGTTCTTTTACATTCGTTGCAATTGAAAGTGGGTCAAATCGATCACAGGCCACGCCCTGAGTATAAGCCGAAAGCACACATCTGTTTTCTGGCTGTTTTTCACGGTATTCCATAGCTGGCAGCGTTCCACGGTATTCCATAAAAATAGAAAAAATATGCCATGCCCACATATTAAAATTTAGCTTTTTTTAAGGTAATGGTTGTGGATATACAATATTCGGCAAAACCGATCACAGTTTCTTATTTGTTTTTTCTTAATCTCATCCGTCACTTGGTGTTATTTTCTTTACAGGTGAGGAAAGTGGTATAAGGCGCGACTCTGTAAGCGTGATGGAGTGTATCAGAACAGTTAGTTTTGTGTCCTAATCTTAACACTGTCAGAGCATACTGCATTACGTATTGAACTAAAGTATTCCGAATTGTTAGTCGATCTTTTTTATCTGCTAAGCTGCATGGTAGACTTAAAATCCTTAAACGCTTTAAGGGTTTTTCAGTTATTTCTCAGTTAAACTATAATTAATATATAATTTCAAAAAGAGAAATAAAATTTTCACAACGAACAGTTTTTTGCAACAATTATTTTTCTAAAACGAAAAGAAAAAAATATATATTTGTGAAGTTAATAAGTAAACAATCAATCAAGTTAATGGATTAGTAGTTCACTCAGCTTTAGAATTAAAATACTTATCCACTATTCCAGATCTAACATAATTATTCAAACCATGAAAGACTACTAACGAGCGAACAAATAAGATGATGCTGAAATAGTTATTACCTTACAAATGGATTGAAATTATTTCAATTTATTATAATCATTTCTTAATGGAAATGGACATCGACTGTCTTCTTGATCAGATAGAGGATACCAAACGAAGAGTCAAACACTTCGATACATAATTTATCTTAAGTCATAGTCATAGAGCGAATGTAAAATAGAAAAATAAAAAAAAAATAGAAAAATTTTATAATATCAAGAAGAAAACGCATTTATCCTCAAGTTAAAGAAGTATAACGCATAACATTAAAAAGTATCATAACTCAAGTTTGCGTTCATCATATTTGCATTAGAAATTATTGACTTCAGCTATGATTTATAGAAACAACTGCTGGGAGACTCTTCAACTACAATTGTTTATTATACGTCAGCACATTGAACGTTCATTCAACTTCGACTGTTAGTTTTAATATCAAGCAGAGACAAACCATTGATCTGAATCAATTAATTTGTACTTCTTTTTTTTAATGTAACATTTGAACATATATCATCAAAACGTAGTCAAATGTTTGTGTAAAAAATATCCGGAATTGTTCAGAACTCTTAATAAGTAATAAATTTTAACAAATTATATATTAAGTGGGTTAGAATTGTAAACGAAAGCTGTTATCCAAACCTATATGGATTTCAATTAAAATACGCTTGTTATCAACCTCAAGTTCAAGGTTTTTCACTTTCTAAAAAACTGCGCCAACATCTGATGCTGTTCTCCATACTTTTTTTTGGTGCCTTTGTCTAAATCCTCTTTTGTCTTAAAACGCTTTCTTTCGTAGCATTAGCTTCGAAAAGAGGAAGCAGTCAGATGAACCTGAATTTCTACCGAAAAACTTGAGCGCCATGAACGAAATAGTCTTCTTTCGGAAAGAGTCCTAATGAACGAATATCATCAATGACCTTATAAGATACTTTCACCTCTTAGGTCAACTGGCTAAGTCTCGTAAGCGTGGCCCTTGTCCGATAAAGGGTTGTTTAATTTTTAGGGTAAAAATATAATGAGCGAAATAGAATACATTTGCAAGCAATCATAAAGACTCGAAAGAATGCTAGTAAAGAATCTAAACGCGGTACGTTCGCCTTTTGACTCAAAACCCTAAGCATCATAGGACTTCAAACTTCATAAGTTCGAGAAGACTTAATTTTCACACCCGTTGAAGTGTGAATGTAATGAGACAAATTTCGTATATCGCTTTTCGAGGTTCTTTGAATTATATTTCTTCGAAGACTATGGGCTACAGTCAAGTCTTCGGAAACATTTTCAGTTATTCAGCGTACAGTAATTTTACTTAATGAGTCTTCCATTGTAAGACAATCAAAAAATCAATTAATAGAGAAGTAACTTTAACCACATTATGTGGCGTAGTACGTTCAAGTTTCGCAAGTAATTCAAAATAGTACTACCAACGAAAAAAAGAAACTTGTCATCATGTCTTTAGATGACTCCGGGTACTATGTACATTGAATCTAATAACATATGTATTTGTTTTTGTGTTTTTGTGTTGTTGTAAACAATATCTATAGAAAATCTAAGGCTCACAAACATTTTCTTAGTTAATGACCTTCTTGATATTTTATATGATGATGGAAGAGAAGTCAAGTTTGAATATTTCTTACAATATATTGCACACAGTGAAATAACAAAGTTAGACAGCATCCATACGTTTGCATTCATGTATTTATTACATGAGTTTACATATAAGCGTATTATTGTATTATAAGATCTAAAAGCATTCAAACATTTCATATTTAATAAACGTATCTTGATAGAAATTTATTAAGATATAGAATTGAAAAGAGAAAAGAAAAGAATTACGAAAGTCAGCATCCACCTTAGGCTAAAACTCTAATGTACAACTCATAACAAATTTATTCTAATACGTAGAAAATTAAAATATACATAGAAGATACGTAGAAAATTAAAAACCAAAAAGTAATTTTTTGATTTTAAAAGTATCGCTCGACAACGGTTCCTGTTACTAAAGAACTTTGGAAAATATTTCCATTAGATTTTATATCAAAATATTCTCTGGATGATAAGTTAAAGTTTTTAGCCACTACGATCGCTATTGCTAATCAAACGCCTCCATTCTTAAGCTTGATTTACGTCATTAATCAGATAATATTTATAATTTTTCGAAGAAAGGTCAATAAATTGGGAAAAAGAAAATAGGTTTATTGAAAGTATATAGCTTCGCTATTTGCATATTTTTTGACATCTTTCGAGCAATTTATGGTCACCGCGCTAGTACAAATCTGCCCTTTCTACCATTTACCATTCGCAGACCCATATTTTTCTATGTTCGTACGAATCAACACGGTATTCAGCAAAAGCTTGACCCATCATAATTACAATCTAACAAGTAAACAAATTATATTCAGCTATTGCCGAATATTTTATACCCTTTATCGTAAAAAAAGAGATAAAACCAAAAATATAAAATTCCAATACTCCATAATTTTTGGTGGATGCGGCTGATTTTGTTCGCATTTGCTCTCCTATCATCGTGGAAATTTTTATCGTTGTATCTCTTGTTGTCTAGTTTAGTGTATACAGGGTACTTTGTGCGGATGTAGGTAACACCCAGAAGGGCTTAAGATAGACTTATTTCTTATTATAATAATCGATTCAAAATAATTTTCTAAATTGATTTAAGTCTGTCTGTTGTAGTCTGTAGTTTTATTGTCGACGTAAAGGTCGGAATTTTTAAGTTTGGTATACTGACGTGTTTTTTGGCCGGTTTTTCACGGCAAACGCTAGGGAAAATGGAATCGCTTAGATCGTTTTTACGACAACACCCCAAATAACGACCCATTTGAAAAGATCCTTTATATGACAAAAATCGATAAAAACTTGCATTTTAGTATATAAAAGAAATGTGAAAAATTTGGATCGGCTGAGAGCATTTTTCGAACCAACTCCCGTATAACCTTGCTTATGAAAAGTAAACGTTTATAGTTCCACATTTTTAATATATTACGATAAAAATGAAGCCTTTGTATGACAAAGGAGTCTAATATTTAATATATTATGATGAAAATTAGGTCCTAAGAATAATTTCTCATAAGAATTAACTGCATCGAATTTGGACGACGTAAATCTATTTATTTGACCTCTTCCTATATAAGTGTTCTCATGAAAGGTAAGCCTTTGTATGACAAAGGAGGCTGATGTTTAATGAAATGTTTGATGAAAATCCCTAACAATAATTTCCCATAAGAATTAACTGCACTGAATTTGAACAAGTAGGTCTATTTTCTGGACCTTATCCCAACCAAATAAATGTTCCCACGAAAAGTAATCATTTGTATGACAAAGGAGGCTGATGTTTAATGAAATGTTTGATGAAAATCCCTAACAATAATTTCCCATAAGAATTAACTGCACTGAATTTGAACAAGTAGGTCTATTTTCTGGACCTTATCCCAAATAAGTGTTCCCACGAAAAGTAATCATTTGTATGACAAAGGAGGCTGATGTTTAATGAAATGTTTGATGAAAATCCCTAACAATAATTTCCCATAAGAATTAACTGCACTGAATTTGAACAAGTAGGTCTATTTTCTGGACCTTATCCCAACCAAATAAATGTTCCCACGAAAAGTAATCATTTGTATAACAAAGGAGTCTGATGTTTAATGTATTAAGGTGAAAATGAGATCGTAATAGTAATTTGTCATAAAAATTAACTGCACCGAATTTATTCGACCAAAGTCTATTTTTCGGAAATCACCT
>KK351236.1:316999-329721 GCA_000671755.1 Glossina brevipalpis
TTACTTGTAAACCATTGTAGATACAATTATAAAAATTTCCAAAAATATTGCGCTAGCTATCCTGTGCAAAATTGGAAAGGATCGATCACGCCCACTAGATATAATGGAGTAATGAAATTTAATTTGTTTTTATGAAATTGTTTGTAAAATTAAAAAAGATGCTTCTGGAACCAAATAAAATGTATACATTCTTGATCAGTGTGAAATTCCGAATCCACCTAAACGTATGCGTAGGTAGGTCCGTCCATCTGTCTGGCTGCTTAACTATCCAATGTCTGTGTTAAAGATTCTCCTGGCCGCATAAATGACAATATTGGTTTGAAATTTGGCAAAAACATTGGAAGTTCTTTCACTGCCACGCCCACCTACTACAATTCAGTTCTGTCCCTTTTGAAGATAAAGTTGGTAGGTATAAAAGATTCGGCACGCCCGAATATAATTTTTTTTACTTGTTTTGCTTTCAGTTTTTGCATCGCGTGTCTATAACATTCGAGACAATGTTAGGCCTATCAAAGTACTTCAAGATATTTTTACATATCCGCATCCAGCAGAGTTTTTAGTTTGCAAGAATGAAAACATTTGCACATAATATACAAATGGTCATATAATTCCGTATCATTTGAAATGAAGTTCAAGATTAAAAAAAAAAAAAAAAAAAAAAAAAAAAAAAAAAAATTCGAAAAAAGATTAATGTGCTGGTATGACATTTTTACACCACATGAGGTCGAATGATTTGTTTTATGGACTGACCAGCAGCAAGCCTTTATAAGCTTGTATATATAATACTTGATCTTTCCTTTAATTTTTTTTTTCATTTCGCCTTATTACACAGAGTACTTATTACGTGGACGTATTGTGTCACATGTGGTGGCTGTTTTTTTTTTTGTTTTTGGATGCATTCTGCCGCCATTAGCGTTAAACCAGATCGTTACGATCGGTGCGTGATGCTCATCAAACGAACGCATGCGCGTGACTTGACACTAATTGAATTGAAAAAAATTTTATCACATTACATGGTTTTTAAAAGAGTTAACGTATCCTTACCAGATTTCTGTGTATGCCGGCATTCAAGTCAAGTTTTTGACTGATCTTCGTAACGGTGCATTGACAGTACAATAGATTGAATTTTATCATAATATTCAAATATATGTTTTTATGCATCATATTCTTTTTTCTTTTTTTTTTTTGAAGCGATATTATATATAAAAGAATATAAGAAGAAGAAGAAGAAGAAAAAAAACATACATTTTACGGATGCTTTTATCAGGCTTTCATTAAATGATACATAATTGTGGTTTCATTTATAGGTGGTCTAAGGGAATAATTTTAAAGTAAATTGAAACGACATTTATTAAAAAATTTTTTTTTGTGTTAGCTCATCCACAATCTTATTTACATAATATTTAAATCGTTTCAATGTTGATATAAAATTTTTGATTTTCGTTTTCTTTTCTCTCTTCATATCAAGTATTCGCGTTACATTGACATAAATGCATCTATCTACGCACTTGATATTGTATACTAAGTTGAGAAATGCAAACCGGTTTATTTTGCAAATACAGTTACCTGTAATAATCTATCTGGTTTTTGTACACTAAATCATCCGCGCAGAATCACAGTGATATGCATTCTGGCTAGCTGTAGTACTAAAATTATCTTTCAAGGACTTTAAAACTCTTCCTAATTAACATAAGATCTTGAAATCTCAATTTAATATGTCTGTGTTTGTTAGTCCATTCTTCCGTCATATGGTAAAACCAGCACTGTCGTCAAATTTAGGACAAGAGGGTTGTTTGAAGTTAATTTTAAATGGTTTTAATCGATAGCCCACAACAAAATATGCAAATAGACGGGAAACGTTCACAATCAAGTCTAAGGGCTGCAACTCGCAGATCGCAATTTTGATTTATAGTCTAATAAAAATTAAATAAGTTATCAAAGCTAAAACGTTTAATGCGAAAATACTTTCGATTCAATTAATCAGTTTAAATTCGAAAGTTCGAAAAGTAACTCAAACATTTCAGACGATCGCTTATACAATAAACACAAGATCCTTAAGTATCCCCTACATTAGCGTTTATCGCGTGTAATAGAGAGCCTTGTAATTATTTACATAAACTAACAAACCCGTTTTAATGCAAAATTGAGATTAGCGAGTTTTTTTTGTCGGAGTACCAATTTTGAGAATTTCTTTCAAAACCGTTCAGGAATTTAATGACAAATCATAGATGACATTGGCAGAGCAGAGCCGTACATGTTCAATATCTTCCGTACTGCTAGTGATTATGTATCAAAAATTGTATTAACTCCCCCTCTCGCCCCTCTCTCACTCCCTCTCCCTCTCTCTCTCCTCCTCTCTTTCTCCCCCTTTCTTTCTCCCTCTCTCTCCCCCTCTCTCTGCCTCTCACCCTCTCCCTCTCTCTCTCCCTCCCTCTCTCTCTCTCTCCCCTCCTCTCTCTCTCTCTCACTCTCTCTCTCTCTCTCAACAGCGCGCGCGGACGCGCACGCCGTGCATGTATGCTATGTGTTCAAACGCGATTGGTGGCTATCGCTACTTCTACCATTTTGTGAGCATATCAGCTTGAAAATTCGCTTCCTACTTGTGTCAAATCCGGCGTTAGCAAAAATGCGATTGAGGTGAACAAATTTGCATTAGGCTTGAGTATAATTCAGTTTCAATATATTGCTTGGGCTTTCCCATTATTTATGAAATACAACATGATTCAAATGTCATCCATAGGAGATCTTACAGGACTGGACCCTTTTGAGATAATTTTCACACTACACATAGCAGTAGAGAAATGGCTTGGCCATAATTTTTGACTGATGTTTAAGAATTTCAAGATTGTTCGCATCGACTGAAAAAACCGAAAAAAAGTCCAACAGTGAGAAGTCGCACAATCTTGTTGTCCAGTTCACTTTATCAAAACGTGGTGCTATATGTCCGGGAAATTTCTCGCATCATAATGTCGAATGTGGCTTGTCGCATCGTTCTGTTGTAACCGCATGTCTTTAATATCTATATTTTCAATTTCACGACAAAACAAATTTAGTTATCATATGGATGCAACGATCAAAATTAACGATCAGTGTCACGCTCTCCTTATTTTCAAAATAATACTGGCCTATACGGGCCTCCAGATCAAATGCTTCACCATCATTTGCAACGCTTTTTCGAGAATTACTTGTAGGTAAATCTACCAAGCGTCTTTATTGAAACAAATCGTCCTGCAAACGTCGCTGTACGAGCAAATAATCACTTTTTGCCTACGTATTGCATGATTGTCCGATCTCACTTCTTATTTTAGTTGAATCTTCAAAGGCTGCATATACAAATCCAAATGCAAAATACGTTAAAAAGTGCCGTAAGATGCGTCAAAATGCCGTGCGCGCCGCATAATGGATAAATTTGGATCCTCTTCGAAAATCTCATTCATACCACAAATATTTTCGATCAAGCAAACGTTTCGATAGGCCAGGTAGGCTTCCACAAATCTTTTGCAGATTCGATTTTTTCAAACTTCTTCACAAACTACAATCTGCTCGTAACGCACGAGCCAGCATTTATGAAGTAAATTTTTACTATCTTAAGACGTTCATCGGTTGTCAAACGATCCATATTATAAAATGGCAAACATTACACTAAACATTTTATGCCCTGGATGGCAGTTCTTTTACGCATATGCTACTGAAATACCGTTGCCAAATCCACATCACGAAATGGATAATCCTATATATTAAAATAAACTAAATAAGGAACTTGGATATAAAAGTCATCTATAACGCATCATTCACTTCTAGAATTCTCGTCAAAGTAAAGAAATCTGAAATGATTTATTTGTACCAGAAAGAGTATCTGAAGGGTATGCACATATATTTACATACGTTAGTTTTTTTTTTTCTGCGAAAATTCATGATATCATCTTTCGAAGTTACGTTTTGCAAATACTCCGTTGCAGACAGCGCAAAAAAACATAAATACAAAAAAAAAAAAAAAAAATTAAAAAATTAAAACATTGGCAACGAATCTAAATTGAAATATCTTCATTAGGTTTGTTCGGCACATTTATGCAAACAGTTTTACTAACCGTAATATATACTACCGCCAGCCAACCGATAATTTAAAAACGCCACACAAAAGGGCATAAACTCATAAGAAATAAAATTAATTACCAAAGAACAAATTCAGTGCAGCAACACAGATGTTATTTCCTGCATGTCTGCCTGCCTACCCGATATTTTAGTTGGTTATAAATGTTTATTCAATTTACAAAATAAATTTTAGCCGTAAGGCGTTATCAATACATTTTCATTACAAAACTTTTAAAATTTACGTTATTTCTTATTAATTGGATGAAAAAAAAAAAAAAAACAACAAATACGGTTAAACCTAGTCGTGTGTGTGTTGTTTTTTATGAGCTTTTTATTTATGCGATTCGTTTTAAGCGTTTTTTATTTATGCGATTCTTTTTTATGCGATTTATCTCGTGTTGCGATTTGTTTTGTATAACTTTTTCTCATGCGATATATGAAAATTTATGTATAGAGATTTTGTTCGGCGTACCTGAATTTGGGACAAGGTTAAATCAATGTCAACGGAGTTCACAGACTTGATGTAAACAACAACAAGTAAGAAAATTATATTCGGCTGTGCCTAAGGTTTTATACCTACCATCTTTATCTTAAAAAACGGGGAGAAAAAAATAAATTTTTATAAGTGGGCGTGGCAAATATTTTCTATTTTTATGGAATACTGTGAAAGTTTTTATTTTAGAATCTATAAGCACTGCGCAAAACAGGCCGAAAACAGAAGTGTTTTCAAAATATTTTATACTGTAGGCGTGGCCTATAATCGATGTGGCCCATTTTCAATAGCAATGTATGTGAAAGAAGATCCAATGTTTCTGCCAAATTTGAAGTCGATATCTTCATTTTTGTCACCGGAAGAATGTTTATCGCAGATAAGTAGACAGACAGGCGGACAGACGTGTAGATCTAGTTGGATTCCGAATTTCATACTGATCGAGAATGTATACATTTTATGTGGTTCCTAAAGCATCTTTCTTAGCGTCACGAATATTTACACAAAAAAAGTTAAATTTCAATATTCTAGTATATCGAGTGGGCGTGGTCGATCTTTTCCAATTTTGTGTAGTGACTAAGGGATAGCCAGAGCAATATTTGTGCAAATTTTTATAGATCTATCTGCTTTTATGCTGTTCTATGAGTTATGAGCAAAAAGCCTAATTTTTCTTGCTTTCGAAAACATAAGTGTTCTCAGTCTACATTGTGCTGTGGACGTGTCCTTCGACTGATTTCAGCCATTTTCGATACCAACCTGTGTGCAAGAATTTCCAATGTTTCTGCCAAATTTAAAGCCGATATCCTAATTTTTACGACAAGGAGAATTGCATACTTGGACGGACGGACGGACGGACATACTTAAATCGATTCTAAATTTAATGCTGATCAAGAATATATATGTACTCTGTAAGGGGTCTTTGAAGTCTCCTTCTGGGCATTACAAACAAAATGACTAAACGAATATACCGCTTATTTTGGGTGATAGACATAGAAAGAGTATTTGACAAAACGCAGCTTTCGCGAAAATTGTTAGGTATCTAAAGATTCCTATTGTCTTAGTCATACATTGAGGTTTTTTTTCTTGAATTTCTTATTAATAATGATAATAGATGCGTAACTTTCTTTTGAGGTGAATTCTTATGTTGGTTTTATTAAGTCAAATGTAATTAATGATTTCTAAGTTCGTTAATCATGATCATCATACACGATCTGACAAGAAAAAAAAAAGAAAACCTCACGTTCATTTTTCAAAGTTTTTCAATCACAAAAACTGTGTTTACATAGTCTTAATAAATTTCCTACTTCATTTAAAAAAAAAAAACCTAATGAATCCATCAACACGTTATAAACAAAACTACATTTCATGTTTAACGTCATTTGTTTTTTGCTTTTAACGAGCCCTATATACTAAAAATATGATTCAAACTAATATTTGTTAATTTCTTATGTAAATATTTTTCATTCCGAATGTTTCCTTGTCACGGTATGCATACATAATAAATTGTACTTGAAATGACACACCTCTCTTTCTGCTAATGCTTTCAAGTCCGTGTCTATGTTATATGAGTGTTATGTGAATTAAAAATATTTGGAGGTGTTTTCATGTTAATTTGACTTAATTCGACTGTTAGCCTTTTTATAAAAATTCATTGATCTACACAGAGTGAATTAAACAGGTTTTCACTGACTACTATTTCTAACCGGCAAACATTAAATTTTTCTTGAATATCATTAAATCATACACCAAAGTAATGCTGTTTGCTCTCTTCCAAGTTATTGCTGTTGCTGCAGGTGCTACATTAACCAGAGTCGCTTGTACGAAAAATATGAATATGAATTTTCGATTAATTCAATGTAGCTGTGAATTTAATACAAGTGAAGTAACTATAACTGGATATTATAGAGTGTTAGCATAGTACTGTTTGCATACAGTGCTGGGCAAAAAAAAAAAAACATGTGCTATGTGCTGTGTCTATGAATCATTCGAGGTTTAGTTTGAATGAATTTTTAACGTACTAAGGCAGAGTGTGGATCTTAATTTAAATTAATTTTTAAAATGTTTAAACAAATTTTTAAAACGTCGCTTATATTCCAAGAGGGGCTGTGTTGGGTAAGGGATATTTTAAAGAAACTTTCAAAAACCGTCCAGTGAAAAGTCCGTTTTCTTTTAGTACACAACATTTTCAACTGCTTTTAGCGAATAATTTATTCGTGCGAAAAATTTATTCTCATAGTGAAAAGTTTTTGGAATTTGTGCCTCTAATAGCAAACAAATAAAGTTTTATATAAAAGTTCAAAAATTATTCTGTATTTTAGTAAATGAATTGAAATCAAACATCCTCCTGAAGTTACGATGCAAGTAAAACTTCCATCGTTAAAATGAAGTCCTTAGTAGAGTTTTATAGAAAATTTTATATTTTTATAGTAAATCGCACAAA
This sequence comes from Glossina brevipalpis, assembly GCA_000671755.1. Classification (NCBI taxonomy): domain Eukaryota; kingdom Metazoa; phylum Arthropoda; class Insecta; order Diptera; family Glossinidae; genus Glossina; species Glossina brevipalpis. Next base: position 324,022 of record KK351236.1, read on the forward strand.
TACACTTTTGTATAAATTTTTCAAAACCTCTTTTTCTTAGCAAATGGAATGACGAAGAAGGCGTAGATTTCTATATAATATTCCAAAATCTTAATCTTTCAATAAATAGTCTTTTGGCTACAGGTATTATGGAAGCAAAGTGAGTCCGCTCGTACGATATCGCTTACAATCAAAAACATCCAATACTATAAATATTTTTTTTTATAATGGTATATCGCTAGTATGATCTTTAGACGATAAAAATTTCGTCGCAAGCAAAAAACTCGTCTCAATTCGCGTAAGCTTAGTTTAGCGAATTTTTCAATTACGTTAAATTTTTTTATATAAAAATCTTGAGAGTGGAAGAAAAGCTATGCGCTATCTTTTTATATGTTATATATATTTCGCAGAATTGCACTTGTTTTTCTCAAAATGAGTAAAACTTCACATTTCTTTACTGTAACGATAAAAACTAAGATCAGTTTACGGTTCGCGATAAAGAAAAGCAACAAATATAAGAAAGTTAAATTCGGCTGTCCTGAAACTTTTATATCCACCACCTTTATCTTCGAAAATATGCCGAAAAAACTTAATATCGATACTCTACGATAATGGGTAGGCGTGGCAAATTTTCCCCATTTTTATGAAATATCGTGGAAATTTGTATTTTTTAGTTTATAAGTAGTGAACAAAACACGTCGAAAGCAGAAGTGTTTTCACCTTAGATAATATTGTAGGCGGGTCCTTTAATCGGTTTGGTCCATTCTATGTACCAAACTACGAGCAATAACTCTCAATGCTCCTGCCAAATTTGATCCACAGATCGTAATTATTTGCGAAGAGAAAAATGGTTTGTTGCACATATTCCAAAAATAAGCAAAGAGAGATGGGTAGACGGGCGGACACGCCTAGGTGGATTCTGAATTTGATACTGACGACTAAACGACTTAATCGGTAACACCAATACGAAAAATTTTCAGAGAATCACGTCCTTTTTTTTGGCTTAATAGATGCTTTCAACCTTCAGGAACTGGTGGAAAAAATTTATTATTTGCAAGGAATTTGAAAATTCGTCCGTTGTATAATAAGTTACGGTCTAATTCCTTAGCTTTTCATTTCTAATTTCTCTAGTTCGCTAACAGATGTCTTTAGAAAGCTTTCAGGTCTACTTTTAGATATTTCCATACCACAGTATGCCGGTGTAGTTTTATCTAGACGACTACAAAGTAGATTTGAGACTAAAGGCGATCCAACCGGGTCAAGTACTTCTACCAAGAAACTAAAAGTTCATGAGTTGATTATGAAATGGACTGCAGACCTATACATTACCATCCCTGTTCAAATAGAGAGTAAAACGCGTTTATCTAAACGTCTATCTTTGATAGACGCACCAAAAGTGTCACTTGCGAGCAAAAAAGAATGAAGAGAAAAAGAGATAGAGAATGATCAAGAATATTTGAGNTAAGAAAAATGCTTTCGGAATCACGTAGAATATATATATTCTTGATCAGTTTGAAATTCGGAATCCACCTAGACGTACCCATCGGTACGTCTGTCCATTTGTGGGGCTGCTTACCGAACTAATGTCTGTGGTAAACATTCCCCTGGCGGCAAAAATGATGATACTGGCTTGAAATTTGGCAGAAACATTGGAAGTTCTTTCACTGCCACGTCCACCTATTACGATTTAGTTTAGTTTGTAAGATAAAGGTGATGGTTCTAACGAAAGAGAAAAAAATATATAAATTAATGCAAATTACTTGATTTTTCTAACGTTTTTTAAATTAAAAATGAATACACATGAATCACTCACTAAAAATTTACGTTACACTTAATCTATTTTAAATGACATTAAACGTTATTTGACTGAAAAGACAACAAATTTAAATGTCTGAACTTTGCTTTCAATTCAGCGAAATCAAAAATTGCATGCAATGTCAGTTAAAAAGAAATATAATCGACCAGCGGCTATTACAAGAAAAAATAAACTGACACAGAGAGTTTATAAAAATGAAAACAAAAAATCGGTAGATTAATAGCGGCAGAGATTTAAATTAGAAATCGTGTTTTGACAACTTTGCAAACTCAATTATAAAAACAGCAAAAATATTGAAGAAATATCTTTGAAAATTCATAACAGAAAACTTGAACTTAGGAGATATTTATATAAAAAAATGAATAAAGAGATTTTTTTTGTCTCTAAAAGTTAGTTAGTAAAGATATATTTGTAATAATACTTCTCTTGTTAATTAAATTGTTTATTACGTACACGTACTTTAACAAATTCATATAATACTTTTTATTATAGTTTAAGACAAACATGTTTTACTTATTATTTCATCATTTTATAAAAAATTAAAAAAAAACATTTAAACATTTTTGCTGTGATAAATTTTGAAAAAGTTTTCATTCTTTTAGTTGTAAAATGATGAGAACATTTTGTGAATGCTTTATACCNGAAGGCTATTTTAAGGCCTTTGGACTTCAGACCAATACAAAAAATAAAAAATTAATCTACAATCAGCCGGCCTCTCCCCTCTTCTAGCCATTAAAATATCTAGCATGCAAACTTACTCTAAATATGTTAAAGTCCAAGACGATATTTGATTGTCAAATACTATTGACCCGATGTATATCGATATACATGGCTTATCGTATCGTATAAAATGCATATTTCTATAGAAGTAATTGGTAATCGGGATAAATGAAAAACGATATCTACAAACCCAGCTTTACTGATATTTACAGTGATTTGACTCGATATATATCGATTATGCATTGTTTATCGTATCGTATAAAAAGCATATTTCTATACAAGTAATCGGTAATCGGGATAAATGAAAAACGATATTTACATACTTAGCTTTACTGATATTTATTGAGTTTTGGCTCTATGATTTCTGAAACCTTTATTTGATTTAATTAACATTCGAACGTATCATAAACGCTTTATTAGGGATACATCAGAGATTCCCCGCATAAAACTCTAAACTAAAAGCTTTATAATGTTGAAGTCACATATTAAAATATAGAGAGAAAATAAAAAATTCTCTATAAAAATTTTAGGCGGTTTCCCAATTAAGTCTGACCATAGCGATGACAAGGTTGAGTTTAAGTTTATTCTCTTCACGAGAGAATACATGAACCTAGAAAAGAGTGAATAAAGATTTGTTTTATAATAATTACGGGGTCAATGGATCTTTAAATAAAACAAACATTTCACAGCTGAGCAGTAGCAAATCAACTTCCTGAAAAGTCTTCGATACCTACTATCAAACGTTAAAGATTTTAGCACAAAAAATTGTAGCCCAAAACTTGGCGAAACTTCATTTATTCTTGCGATCGATGCCATTGATATGAGCATATATGTGAGATAAAATATCCCAAGGTATCGGATAGATTTTAATATTGAAAAAATTTGTAAACGAAAACATGTTTCTTTATTCCTAGTTTTTGTCATATATTAGACCATAAATTTCAGATTGTGAATTAAGAGAGACTAAAACAAATATTTTCCTTTTCTTCGCTTTTTATCAACAAAGTTATTATTTATTATATCGACAGCAACATTCATACGCATATGCAATTAATAACACCTGTCACATTTTCATTTTAATTAAAGCAAAGCAAAGCCAAAGCAAAGTAAAGGCGATGACGACAAAATATATTCAAGTGCGCACATATCACACAGTGTCATGATTAAAATTATTAACATCTAAACGTGAACGCTCTGTCTTAAATATGGACTAGTATAACTACTACTACCAATTTACATATATATTACAATCTAATAAATTATTATTCGTCGAGAAAAACATAACACAACGGTTCAGTGGGCTCAATAGACCAATCAATTCACCGCTTGCAAATAAGTAAATTCATGAATGGATTCTTGAAGGCATTAAATTATTAAAAAAAAAAAAAAAAAAAAAAGAAATACATACGTGATTTTATATATGCATGTATCCACGGTCATAAAAAACGCCTCTCTGTCAAAGCTTTCTTGGTCCACTACATTTAATAGAAAATGAAATAATAAAAAAAAAAAAAGAATAAAAGAATAATAAGTAAACAAATAACATCATTGGTTGATGCCATAAATTTAAAAACAATTGTTTATATATAACTATTGTAGAGGAAAGAAATTGTGTGAGCAAAGACATAGATGCGGCTTGATCAAAAACTAATGAGAATTCAGAATTTTTTTACGCGCGAAAATAACTACGACTTTACTTTTCAATATTAATCTCATTCGATTCAAGCTGCACCTTAGTGAATTCATTTTTCAGTCGTTTGGGCGTCGTTCTAGGTTCTAGGTTCATATATTATACATAGAATTGTAAACTATTATGCATAAAAGGTTTTTTTGACTTTAGAAATTCGATGAATACATGGCGACGCATAGCTAGAAAGTAATATTGCTGTGGATACCCGATTTTGATAACATGTTTTTCAGTTTGGGAAACATTGACGGAACGGTCATTTGGATACTGATGATAGTTTTTCTTTTTGTTATTATCTGCAGCTATCTAGTCTTCTATATACTCCCCGGAGGTTCTTCCGAATTTAGAGAATTGGAAACATTTATAGAATCTTTTTCAGAATTTAGGGCGTTGGAAACATTTACAGAATTTTTGGCGAAAAAAAAAATGCCGATTCGGCCTCCCGAAAGTCCGTAAATATAGTTGCGAAATTCAGCAGTCATTAGTGGTTGGTTCTACGATATAAGGTGTAAAATAGTGTAAAAGAAAATATAATATAAAATATAAAATAGGATGTGAGCATAGCCTGGGAGATATAGACCTGATCGGTAAATGTTATGTCTAGTTATAGCCGCGCGTTAATCGTAAATAAAGTATGGTCTAAAGCGATCCACATTTTACCCGAATATGCCAATCCGATAGCTGAGCTTCGTATATATTAAGATATGAAAACCGATTGTTATTCTTATGACAAAATCTATTTGAAATTTCTAAATTTTATTGGAAAAGGGGTATTGGACTTATTTTATTAGAGAGTTTGTAAGATTCGTATGAAATATTCAAATATTTATCGTAGATCGGAAACAATATAAATACTTTTAATCGAAATTTTCTCACTCTTGTGGCCTGCTAATGCTCAAGCCTTAGTCTTACTATAGAAAGAAGAAATAGAAGAGAGAGCCAAGCAAGGTATTGCAAGAGATCGAGTCCATTTTGTGAGTGAAAAGATAAATTTTTAGAGAATTATACTTTTTTATACCCACCACCACTGAAGTTGAAGGGTATATTTCATTTTGTCATTTGCTTTATAACTACCAAAAGGATACTTCGGAAGAATACATATTCTTGATCAGCATCAAATTTAGAATCGATTTAAGCATGTCCGTCTGTCCGTTTATGTAACCACCGAAGTTGAGGGGTATATTCATTTTGTCATTTGCTTTATAACTACCAAAAGGATACTTCGGAAGAATACATATTCTTGATCAGCATCAAATTTAGAATCGATTTAAGCATGTCCGTCTGTCCGTTTATGTAACCACCGAAGTTGAGGGGTATATTCATTTTGTCATTTGCTTTATAACTACCAAAAGGATACTTCGGAAGAATACATATTCTTGATCAGCATCAAATTTAGAATCGATTTAAGCATGTCCGTCTGTCCGTTTATGTAACCACCGAAGTTGAGGGGTATATTCATTTTGTCATTTTGTTTGTAATGCCCAGAAGGAAAGCTAAG
>KK351236.1:336892-349139 GCA_000671755.1 Glossina brevipalpis
CCGGCATAGTTTCATTAATGCCATTACCTGAAAAATTTCGCGTGAATTGTTGTCAATCTTTGCTTTCATCCACAACTACAAATGCGATCATTTTTATCACGTAAAATACGCTTTTCCCATTTCGGCAAACTTGCTGCAGGTATACCTTATCAGTACTGCCAAAATATAAATTACGATTTCTAAACCACTGCTCTTTGCTAGGCAGAAAAAAAAGTATCTAAAAGAATATAAATATATATTGTAAACATACAATTTAAATTTGAAAAAATATAACAATTGATTCACGACAAGTTGGAAGCATTCAACTAAAGAAAACCTGACACATGCGGCTTATTCATCAAACCTATCTCAGGTTCAAACAAACATGTCAAATAAATAGCTTGATCGGTTCGTAGCAAGATGAAAGAATTTATTTTTGCCGTTGTATTCACAAGCTGCCCGAAAGATAGAGAAAATCTCTCTAGCTAAGGGAGCAATAAACGACTTTTTATAATTCTCTTGACTCCAAAACACAAAAAAAAAAAAAAAGAAGTAATGGTCTCATAGTTGCAAACTTATGGATATGTACACACAATATATATATCTACACGCAATGAGATATTCTACATTAACTGGTTTGGATATTTAAAAAAAAAAAAATAGACGGACTAAGCTAAATATAATTTCTTTCTTGGTTTAAATTCATTCAAGTTATTATTAATGTTAAGGAGTTTTTTATTTTCATGTTTTTTAAAGTCATCCATTATCTGAATTAATGTTGTACTTGTAAATATGAAAAATAAATTTTCTTTAAAACTATTTCTTTTCTGAAAATTATTTTTGATATATGTAAGCATAAGCATAAGCTGTGTCGTGTATTATTTTCTCGTTTATCGTTACGTTAAATGAAGAGCGTTTAGGGCTTTTTTTTTTCTAAAGTCTTTAAATGTTAAATGTTATTACACCTGATCATAGAGAGATAGGACTCATAAATCTCTGTTGCAATATGCGAAGTAATAAATCTTTTCATAAAACTCTCTTGTTGCATTATAACTACGAACCCAGCTCCAACAGGATCGTAATTCTTATTTAAATAATTTATATGCTATGACTTGGAACAGCAATCCTCAACATTAGACAATGTCATAGACATTGCTATGGAAGATTATCAAAAATCACCAAAGAAAATTCCAAAAAAAAAAAAAAATTCTAAGGAATTGTAGCGATTTTCCGACATTTAGTATACCAGCACCAACGCACGTTTAATTATACCAACAATATAGCAGGCAGAAAAGCTTTTTAAACTATTTCATTATCTCTAACAATCACTTCGGATAGAGGGACTGCCTTACTGTACTACTGAAGAGACGACTGGATATTTAAGATAATTTAATCAGTTAGAAATACCTTACAATTAACAAATAGATTGTCTATCGTCCACAAACTCTGGCACGAAACTGGAAGCCAAAGGAAATATTTCGTGTATTAAGCCAATGTTAATATTATTATTAATTTTAAGTTCTTTCTTCTTAACTGTTCATATAGTAGTAGTAGTAGTAGTATTGATAATGATACCTTATGTAAAGCTCAAAGTCAGGCCCTCGTTTTGTTTCACAAAGTCCTTCCCTAAGTTCGTAAATTTATACCATAGAACACGGTATGTATTACCGCCATAAGCGGCAAGCGATAAAGTAAGTTAAGTATTATNTGAAAATTGGCGTTTACAGATGAAATTAAAACATCGAATTGTCGTCACACTTCTTGCTAATGTTAGGCGAGGATTCATTGGATATCTCGTTAGGAATTTGTATTGATTGAATTGAATTGAAATCGAAAAGTATCCTTCTAATTATATATATAAAATAAATATTGAATCTACTTCGCCAGTCGTTTTTTAAATTTTATTGCGAATAATTAAAAAAAAAAATCGTTTTTGGAATAATCTAAAATTAATTTCATTCAAAACAATTAAGAATGCAGCCTGTTCGCATGTAGTGGAAATCCATTTAGTCCACATATTCAAATTTAAATTTTCTGATATTCTGCCAGCAATTCTTAAACGAACGTATAAACTACAGTTACACATACAATGAGTATAAATTAACAATCATATTTACATCCACCGCAAGCGATATATAATATTATTTTTTTGGTAATTGTAGACGAACTTTTTTTTCATATAATTTAATTGTCAAGCTTAACGTGGACATTTCATTAAGGGGGGCTATTTAAGATTTAACTTAAAGCTTTAAATTAATAGATCAAAAAAGTGATGTTTGGAAACTGGAAGGGGATATTCCAAAGAACTTGGTCTTAGAAACATCCACACACACACACACACATGTATATATATATATATATATGTTTCAAGCATACTTTATGTTCGTTACAAACCTTTAGAGTACCTAGCATACCACCTTATGATAGTTACAATTAAAATTTCATTCACTTATAAAAGTCTCTTGTGTATGATTGAAGTTGTCAAGTTTTTTTATAAAGCAATTTTTATTTATTTATATACTCAGGAAAATTGAATGTTTAGAATTATAAGCGAAATTAATTTTTCGGTTTTTGTCTTTTGTGTACCGTGGCATCAAGCAAAAAAACTGCCGATATGTAAGTAAGCAAATTTGATCTGAGCATAATTTGTCTATTTTGCATGCATAAATTCTTTGATTTCGGGTCATTTTGAAGAAATTTGTGAAAGAAATCAAGAAGAATATGTCTCATTGTACTACACTTAAATTTGGTGGTCTTCTATAGCCGATTATAGTCATAATATCGTACCGTGATTGTAAACACTTATATCGCACAAGCAAAACGTACTAAGTCTCTTATCCTTTTTTTGCAACCTGATGTTTTTTTGTTTTGTTTCATATATTTTCTGCGTTTATTATTCATGTTACTATTGTTGTTTTTGTTACAATATTTTTCGTATCAGTTGATAGCAGATAAACTATTAATGAAATATTCGCCTAATAGACTTAACTCATTAGTGGATATTTATCGGCGTAAAGTCATTTATGTAGATTTTCTCTCCACATTAAGTCCATTGTTACTCTGAGCTTCTCTCGTAAGAAATGCTCCTGAACTCTTGGTAGGCACATAGCACTATTATTTGTAAGAATTTACATAGGTTTGCTTACTGTTGTTTTTTTGTATATAAAGGAGAATATGAGTACATTAGATGTACCTAGAGATACGATCTTTTAAAGAACAAAAAATTTTACTTAAAAAGAAACAGAGTCAAACACCACCTATAGAAGGTGCTTGGGTGCAAAATTCTTAAAAAAAGAACAGCACTTCTTTGTTCGATGACACTGATTTCCTAATGTTTGAATGGTAACAAAGCGAAAACTAAATGTAAAGAGATTTTAGTTCGATCTTTCGTTTGCCTGCACCGCAAATACAGTTAAGATTAAAAACATTAATATAATAATCAGAGCAATATTTTGCCTTCTTTTTTCTAAGAAGAATGTAGTCGAGAATGGATTTAAAGCCAGTTCTTCAAAAAGGGGTGTTAATCACATTAATTTCTTAACCTTAAGCTGCCTTAGGTGATCTCGCGGAGTATTAAATCACCGCAAGTGGAAATGGGAATTTTGTTTCGCACAACAAACATTTATTTTAATTCAAAATTATTATTAAGAAAAACTTATAAAATAATTTAAGAAAATTTTTCTTAATAATAAATTATTATCCGTTTGCGATTAAATGATCGTAATGTTATCGTATTTTATATGATAATAAACAATAAATTTACGTTACCTTAAGGCGAACTTTTAAAAACCTCCTTTAAGTAAGTAAGTGCAAGTATTTCGCATGAAGGCAGCATAAGGGTCAAGATCATTTTTGGTCTGACGTTTTAGAAGGTGCTGCGAAGTATTTCTGGCAAGGCTTCAGTAGTTCAGTATGAAACATTGGATTTCTATTTCGTGCGCGTAGATAAATACGTCTACTTTTACGCTGGGTACGGAAAATAGATCAACGTGGTCTAAAGTTGACATAATTAAATTTGTCCTAATACTCTGCTCGACGAATTTTCATCATAAAATACTATAACTTAAACCTTTTTACCTAAGTCCTATGCTTTGTAGGACCCTTATATGTTAGGTGCAAGAAATGGATCCCCTTCGAATTTTCTACACCCTTTTAATACGCTAAAATAATATTATTTACATTTTTTTTTTTTTCGAGAAATATTAGATTGAAAATTTTTTTTAATAAATGGCTTTTTTAATGTGGAGCGTTCTGAAGGAACTGGTCGTAGATTGATTCAATACTATCCGTTTTCAATAAGATTTGATTTTCGGCCCAAATATACCCTTATCATAAGTAGAATGGATTATAAAAATCGGAGAATTTACATAGAGTTCGCTTATAATCAGCCGTCTACTCAACTTATGGCATTAGGATTTAAATTTTCTTTTCCTTTGATTCTTTTCCTTCTTTACTACCCTCAATGTAGATCAGAGGGGGGTAATGGATCCGTCTTCGTTATGCAGGTATACTATTTATGATCTCCTATCTATCCGTTGTTTGTTTGTCCAGGTCCCGTACCTATTTATTGATTAGCTTGTTAAGGTAAGTGATTTCGACTTTTGTAATATCGTGACAAGTTAAAAGTAGGGTCGGTTTGATGCTTAAATAGGTGTTCTACTTTTCTTCTTCTTTCCACTTTCTTAGGAAAAAAAGAAGAACTAATAGAAAAGTAAAATATATTTAATTCGCGTTTAACTTAACCTCAAGTGATTTAACATTTCACTTATAAAATTAATTTGAAAGAATAACTAAGCAGTCTTACTAGGTAATCTCCACTTCCTAAAGTATACATAAAAGTCTACTCAGTGTCTGTTCTTCATGTAAAAACTCCTCTAATTGACATATGATAGTATTTCCTTTTATGTGTTATGAAAATTTGGAGTAGAGAATTTTGCTCAGAACACAAAGATGTGTTATACACATTCGGCGATCGATGATGTTACTGGATAAATTTATTTTATTCATTAAAATTTATTCTGTCGATTTTAAAGTAGATTTTAAAGTTTACAAGTAGGTTCGAAAGCATACAATATAGTCAAGCGATTGATTCATTTTTCCATTTATTTCTTAGTAGTAGGTGGATTCAAGGGTAGTTCTTAGGTATTTCAGCGAACTTGCAGCCTTTCTCGAAGTGATAATTTTAATTTCTATAGCAGGAAAAAATGTGACGAATTTTTATTAAATTAAGAACGATGTTTTCCGCCTGCACGCTCGAATGCATTGGTATGGAAAATTAGATACAAAAAGTAAGACTTTTCAATTATGCCCGCTTAGTAAAAATTAGTTCACTTCTTGTTCCCACTCTTTCAAATTCGCACGATGACTTGTGATTATCGGTTTTCTGATTTTATAATTGTTTTCTCATTAGTAGTCATCGAAGTTACTTCAATAATAAAAAACTTTTCCCGCTTCTTTGAGCACTTACCACTATTCCATAAGTTAGCGTACACCAACCGTGATAGTTTCTCAAAATATTTTTTACCTCATGTTATAATTAGTTCTTTTCACCGTAAAAAATTTCAGAGCAAAATATGATTTAAATATATTAAGTAATAGAGAGCATTTTTGCGGTAACTTACTATGACGTTGCTATCAATTTGGTTAAGAAACCAAGGAAATACTACCGGTAGCAAATTTTTAAAATATATGACTCATGAGAACCAATTTGTGAAAGTTGAACCAGTTGCTGCATAACACATCTGAAGAACGCTGCGGGTGCTCTAGTGCTTGCTTGTTTGTATAAGAAATAATTATAATGCATTAATTTTTTTTTTGTTTACGCATACAAGCTTCAAAAATAGTCCAAAATACATTTAACGACTTACGCACAATACTAATAAATGTAAACAAATGGGCGAATATAATAATGTGTAGATGTTATCTGTGTGCGGGCTACTGCACGGTATTCCTCTTAAAATTCTATAAAGATTTTTTAAAGAATTTTATGCACCTTAAAAATAATTTATAGAACGTAAAAAAAAAGTAAACATTATTTTAAAATTTTATTTTTAAAGAATCATTCGCCTTATACAAGAGATTTCTTCACGATTAAGGCAAGTCTGTTTCGACGCGAAGGAAAGCGGTGTATCCGTTTATATGATTCTAGTCAACAGTTGCCAGAAGCAAATAGAGTAATGGAAATTCCTTAAAGATCGTAGGCAAGGATCCATTTAAAGCTTATTGCCTTTCTATCACGGATAACCAGAGTTCGATAGGGTGAAAAAGGGCTACTGCCATTTGTTGTGAAATCTTGCAAAGATGGATCAGTCAAGATCTTCCCAGAATGCCTAATAAGTCGTTCAGATATTTTTAAATTAGTCAAGGCTACAACAACAAACCAGCTCCTTAGTTTTGCTTATGTTTCAAAGATATCAAAATTCAACCCATTATGTACCTCAAATATATTGATATCGCAATATAGATCTCTTCGCAGTTTCGTCAAAAACGATTTATATTTAATCTTTATCATTGCAGAAACCCAATCTACTGAATCGTTTTCGACCTAAGAAAGGCAGTTACCCTCTTCTATCTATGGTTCCTTAGAAATTTTCAAACTAAAACTTGAAAGTTTCCGACCAAAATTACTAGAGTTCTTACTATTTTCTCACCGATATTAGAGATCACTGATTTTTATCCAATTTGAAAAATCAAAGTGATATATGGCGCGATTTATAGACCTGTATAAGGTCACACAATAACAATCTTCCTGTACATAAAAGCGGGTACTTGTAATTCTTTATAAGAAATCTCTAGACACCATGCTACACCGTAGGCTTCCAGAAATTATGAGACGACACAGTAACCTCAGACCTAAATCTTTCCTTGTCTCGTTCACAGATAAGACCAATAAGATACATCTAGAACGTAAAGATACGATGATAAGAAAGGGAGTTGAATTAAATCGTGAGAGATCTCGCCAACTATTAATGCAGGAAGTAGCCCGACGTTGCTATAGACAGAGCAGTGGGAAGGCGCCAGTCTTATTGAGGCACCGCGACTGGGATAGACGAGGTGTTCCGCCCGACGTTGGAGGTGAACATTACCAGGCCAGACATCAACAATTGCCAGAGTCCCAACACTGGAGACCATCCCAGCATTGGAGACTATGGGAAGGTCATAACGAAGATGAGTTGTCCTGGTCAACGTCAACCTCCAGATCGGATAAATCTGACAGCACTGTCATTATCGATGGTGAAATGTGGAGAGATCCACAAATGATCAACATCAACGATGAAGAGCCACCAGCTGAAATGCTCTCACTTCGCGGCGAATTTGCTTCACAAATACCCCTTCCGGAAGGAATGCCCTATGAAGAATCAAAAAAAGCCGCCACTATTATTAACGATAAACAACCTACTCAGATCATCAAAGATGAAAAGAATATGAGCACGGAGGCAACCACAACTAACAGTGTGGAAGTTCCTCTTCCAAATCGTGATGTTCAACTGTTATTCACCTTAGGCGTATATATTGCTTTGAATATTATGGCAAACGAACTCATTGACTTTCTTTGGTTTCATTAAATTTCGAGTCTTTCTTTTCTTGCGAAGATATGTCGTAGAGTATTGCTATATGCACACATACGTACGTAAATGTATATATAGCAAGTACTCTTTACATAAGTATTACTAAAAAAAAAAAAAAGTCTTATTTGCTAGTTCTTACTCTGTAGATACACACAAACTAACATATATCAAATCTATGTATTGTAATTTGTGTTGTATTTATGAGTTGAAGCCAAAGTGAATAAATAATAATTAAAAAATAATTATAATAAATAAATCAATATTAGTAAAAGAAAAACAGTTGTTTTATGCGAAGAAAGGTCAAAATTATCGAATTNAAAACTACAATAGAGCAGGAACTAGTATATTTCATGCTCACGGACATGATAATCTCATTGGGGAGAGTAAGGCCTATTCCAACCACTTCACGTCTGGAGATATTCTTTCTTGAAAAAAGTAGCTTTTTTAGCGCGTAATACTTGTATTACGTGATATTTGATACCCTCTAACGAAACTTTAAAAAATTATTATAATAAATAAATTTTATTGTCCAATTTTAATGTACACTCACACACACACACACACACACACATGCACAAGCAATAACATGAATTTATATAAACATATTACTGAAGAACAGACTGCGATATAAGACTATAAATAATCATTGCGAGAAAGCCAATTATTTCCGCTTATAAGCAAATATTTGAATAAGAAAAAGAAAAAGAATAACGATAAAAAGCAATCCGTTATGCAAGTCTAAGGAAATTGTGCAAGAATTACTACAAATATGTAAACATATGCAAAAATGCATATGAAATGTTGTTCGTTTATGGCTACATTTGAATTAAATGCAAAGACCCCAAGGGCAGTAAATATCATTAAACGAGTCACAGACTACTGTAAATATGGTTAATAAAAATCTTTAATAATCGAGCATTAAGATTACAGCGGCAGCAAAACACAAATATTACCTAACCGATGTTTAGTATTTGGAAGCGAAGCACATGTGGATTTGCGAATGACAACAAACATCAAACAGACTTGTTATAGTTCGCTGCTGTATATAGTCATACCGCTGTGCTGCATTTTCATTTAAAGGATATGTACCTATACGACGCGATATTTAATTAAGTGATTTGAGAAGTTGTTACCTTTTAGTAAATTTTACTTAAAAATCCATAAGCAGAAGTGTCATGTGTCATATTATTCATGTTAACTAATGATGATTTAGTTACGTTTAAACATAAGCATAAGGGATTGAGATAAATTGTATTTTGTATTAAAGCTGAAAAAAATTTGTAAGCTAATCATTCGGGAAAGAGAAACATATTAGATTTTTCTTATCGTATGTAACACTAAAAACTAGATTAGAGTTAACAAAACTAGAAAACTGATCAATTTTGTTTCAATTTAACATCTTCCATCAAATCTTTTCTTCACTTAATAAATCTGATAAAACTTATTATTTAAAAATATCTAAAAAATTAATCAACATGACGAACGGACACGACTAAATTCAGATAATCCCTTAAATCTGGTGGGTAACGAAAGTTCCCGGTTTAATTATTGGAATGGTTGCGAACCTTGAGCTCTGCTTGGTCCCACTAGCCAACGTGACTGAGGCTGGGATCTTGCTGGCCATGCAGACGCGGCTATATTGGTCTATAGCTTCGTTCTGGGGCACAGTCAGATCGTTCGAAACAGTTGTCGGCTAACAAGGGTTAAGGTTAACTCTTGATCACTGACGACAGATTCCCGACGATTATAGGAGATGATAATCGGGAGAATGATCATTTTCTAATGAAAAAAGGTAGTCTTTCCTCTAGGTTCTTTGGTGCAAAGATATTGTACATATATCTACTTTTTGGCGGTGTATGATTCATAGAAGCAGTATCGAATACGGGAGCATGGCTGGTATTGGGCTGTGTGTGATTATTTACCAAGTATATAGTAATCCAAGAAATAAGATGGTAGGAGGGACTTTACGGGATGTATAACATATCCAAAGGTCCAACCAAAATCCGTAGGGATCAAATTGCTCAAAGAAAGTTTGCTCCTTGTAAGTATTGCTTGCCCAATACACTGTTTGGAAAATGCTCCCTTGGCTGATTGTGGGAACAGCCCGTCGGGGAGTTTCGCGGTGGTTGCCGATGTAGCTGGATGGTCAGCCTCTGACCTCAGAGGGATACTCTGGACTATACCCAGTGAATGTTTATTCTGGAACTTCGAGAATTATAGAGCCCCCCTTGTGGGGGGGTGTTCCACTACTTGAAGGACGTCAAATATGGCCCATTGAAAATAGTTCTATGTACCGTGGAGTTAAGCTTTCAAGGCAGATATCCACGTAAAACCTATGATAGCAATCCCTTAAACCTCTAGCTTTATACTTTACATTATTCCTATATTTTTCAGTATAGCGAATGTAAAATTAATTTTTAGTGAAACCTAGAAACAATGAAATAGTGAAAGCGGTTGCCAGCAACCACAGACACAACAGATTAATAAAAACTTGTAAAATAACGAAATACGATCAACATATAATTGAATTACAATTAACATTTTATGAAAAAAAAAAAAAAAAAGAAAAGAAAAATATATGTTTAGAAGTAGTTTTGCACGCACTTATTGCATACACCCATTTATTATGTGGCAAGCATAAGCAATTATTAACAGACAAAATTACAGCACGTAATGGAAATGCGTAAACTGGGCCTAAATGTATGTATGATGGATACAATTTATATCATAAACTAAACTAATATTTATGAAATAAAATACATAACAAGTGTATAGATTGTTTAGAGGAGGAGAATATAGAAATGCACTAACGGTCAGTCCACTTGCAAGATTGATTCGGTTAAACGGTCAATAATTAGACGATCCATTAATAGCTTAGCCAGTTAACTTATACAATTGAGACAAGTAGAGTTCATATAATTGCATATAAAATGAAAAATTATATTCAGTTTCAGTCGAATTCTTCAACACCACCTTTTGTATGATGTTTGATTGCATGGCAAAGCGAAAATTGCTTTGTTCGATGTTCGATGTTGTAAATCGCATCATGCGCGTAATAATTACGGTATTTCTCATGACATCATAGCTAATCACATAAATTAAAAATCATTCTCCCCATCCGTCTCTAACTTCTTATTCTCCTTTCTTTTTTTCCCATATATATATCGGTAATATATCCGTCCCAGAAAGTTATTAAATGTCTTTCCGATACAATACACTTAACTTTTATCAGAATGAATAGTGGCATCAATTGGAATATGTCCCCTGGTTCGAAAACACGATTAGCGTTTCAAACTTTGACCTACTTAAAGAAGATAATTATTAATATTCTCAGATTAAGTGCGAAAATCTACTAAATCAGAGCTACTGTTATAACTTATACGTAACGTGGTAACAAAACGAATAAAAATACGACATACGATGTGCATACGAGATACGACATACGATGTGCATACAAGATACGAGATTCAATAAAATATCTAATGAACGAGTCTTCATTTCATTATGCAACAAGTCCAGTGAGTTGATAATTGGCTCTTAGTTTTGGTCAATTCTCAAATGAACTTACGTTCACCTTAATCAAAAATGGATGATCTTCGACGTCTAATTTAAAGTGTGTTACACCAAACGTTTAAAAGATCGAATATATCTCTTATAGTGGATATAGAAAATATTTTTTCTCTTTACTGCTTCCACAATCCAATAAGTCGTTAGAGCGGTTTATTGAACAGCATGAATTATTACTGTTATATGGGAAATTTAAAATAAATTTATTCATTAAAATTCGTCAATTGAATAAAATTGAAAATTTATGTAATCGTCAGATATTAGATAAAAGAAAAATTTCATTGCACTCTGTGTGATAGATAATTTTAAAATCGTGATGAGTAATACTAACCTTATCAAGCCATATAGAAGATTGCAGCCTACATAGAAAATTAAGAAAACAATCTTTTGACGTTTATAAATTCAGTCGAAAAAAACCGGTTTTGAAAATTAAGCAAAATTCAGAAAAAAAGTCTCCATAGTTCACTCGGTGTAATGGGCACTAACGCTTCGAGGATTTGCGAAGTTTTTTATGGTGAAATGAACACCAGCAACAACCAAATGGTTTACACATTTACGCGCTGGAAATTCTGATGTTAAAGGTCTGCCGTCCCCTGGTCGACCAGTCGTTGACGAAGTCAATGAAATTTCGCAAAAAATACCTGAACGTTGGTAGTTAATTAAAACATGTACTCATTCTATGGCATCGCTCTGATAAGGGTAACGAGAGGCGAAACAGGAAGACCCAAAGAACCATGTCGCGTCCGGAACCTTTCTATGGTATGCCAAGGACACACATTAAAAGGCTCGTATCGCTATGGATATCGAAAAAATCGGTCAACCACTAGAAGCTTAGTACCAGGGACAGTGGCAAACAAAAAGATTTATCAGATCTCCCGGTATAGCTCAGAAGCAACTTGAACTACATAGGAGCGATCTGCGAATGGTCAAGAGCTTCTACACGGGTCATAACTTCCTCAGGCATTACCTGAAAAACATAAGTATCTCAGATGCCGCTTCTTGTAGATTCTTTGAAAGATTAGTGGAAACCTCCTTTTACATCATTCGTATGTGAGTTTGAGGCAATCTGCAAAATCGGACCGCAGGTGTTCGACGAACACTTCGTAACACCAAACACAGTACGATATTTCGAA
>KK351236.1:392420-413047 GCA_000671755.1 Glossina brevipalpis
CTCTCGTTTTTAGGCTTTTTTACGAGCGAAAGAAACCGAGCAAGAAGTGCACTTCATGAAAAATATCATCGATATCGTGAAATACGTTCCCATAACGAAATTAATTTCCCGACCCTAAGAACTGTGTAAATTTAAAAAAAAATATAACTCACTCTCATTGTACGTTTTTACTCAACGTGGAAAACTTCTAATCACTGCATTTTTAGAAAATGTATGCAGCTTATAACTACTTCTATTAGAAGCTCATTTTTGCTTTCAAGACATCTGATGAGTATAAAAAATATTACTTAAATCCTTATAAAGTTGATAATTTTATTTATTTGTAATAAGTTTAAAGTTTTCTTTAAAAAAAAAAAAATAAAAATAATAGTCAATGATTTGTTAACTTCCCTTACTCCATTCCAATATATTCTTTCTTGATAAACTTAGACATTTTTCCAAATATACGCACAAATGCACTTATCATCATCGAAATTATCGTATGTGCAAAGAAAGGTGCATGATTTACAAGCAATAAATTCTCAATATTTATTACATTTTAGTGTGGACCAAAGAAGAAAAGTACCGTTCTTTCGAGAATACAAATCATTAATGGCCAAAATTTATTACAAATAATTCAATGACATCTTAAACACTTAACTTAGAGGTAACAAAATAATTCGAAATAAAAACTTTTTATACAATAATTTCCTTTCTCTCTAACACCCAAAACCCATTACGTTACGATACGAAAAATGTAATTGACAGAGAGAGAGAGAGAACTTTGGTTGCATATTTCTTATCAACTGGTGGTAACGGGCATCAATCAATAACCAATTATAGCGAAATAAAAGCTTCTGGGCTAAAAAAAAAAGCAAAAAAAAAAAAAAAAAACGGGTTGGCCTTTACATTGAATGGTTGTTTCAGTAATTGTTTTCGAGTTCCAGTTATTTATTCTTCTAATAAAACTCATAACACGCTTAGAATTTATGACAGCAATTTTGAATGTTAGTTATATCAATGAATCAATAAATTTGGTTTATTTGCATGTTATAGTCTGTGCTGTGCACAAGATCAAGGATATCAGCGAATGTCAGCTGGCGGCTAATTTCTTATGCCGTTTGTTGTGTCATAAATTTGTAGGAGAATTAGTTAAGTTGAGATTATGAACATATTTGTGTGGTTAGTTTTTAGTAACAGTGTATATAAAGTGCTATAATTTATTATTTAAAAATCCAGTTGCTTAGAAATAAGTGTAAATTGTTCAAAATGGATAAGACAACACCTTTTTCTCAGATAATCAAATACTATTCGAAAATATTAGTTAATGGTTTTATTTTGTTTTAAAGCAATGAATACAGTGTTGCCAGTAACGAAAAAATGTAAATAAAATGAAGATGGAAAAACTTAAACTTTGGAAGGCACCAAAATTTTTGGTTTAGATTTTTTCAGATGAAGCAAAGTTGTACAATGAATACCATTTCTCATGCCCGTGTCTCGTACAGGATTTTTAGTTTTTTTTTTATTTAAATTTTCTACAACTTGGCATTTGGTCATTTAACCTCAATTCGTATGTATATCTTCCAGCTTGTCATGGACGTTTTTTCTCATTAATATTAAAGTATACCCTTGCTTTGATTTAGGCAGAGAATAGTGTATTAAGCTACTGTACTAAGCTTCAAACTCCACGACTTTGAATCGATGAATCAAATGGCAAATAATTGGTAGCTGTCCATGAACTCATTCAACAGCTTTGGTTATTATTAAAAATATCCTCAGGGAAGATATGCGGGAAAAAATGATATCAGCTTTGGGATTCTAAGCAAAATTTTGAGTTCGAAAGTTTAGTAAGCGGACAGGCAGACAAGACCAAATTAATTGTACCATTTGCTATAAACGTAAGCAAGTATAATAAAATGATTATAGTAAGGCAAAATCGACCCTGCAATTATTTCGAAAATTGTAATTTTTTTTCATATATTTTACGGGGAAATGCTTCATCCGATCTAATTCATTTGCAATAGTCTTCGTCCTTTGCTGAAAAGACATCAGGATGACAAATTTTTAGTATAGCAATCGTTACATTACGATTCGAATATAACTATCTAGACATACGCTTAGGTTTAAGGATCAATTTTTAAATACTTGATAGAATCCATATGTATTTATTCCAAACTTGCATCACCCAACAGTTGAATAAGGTAGTTCGGCACCGAAGCAGCTAAAGTTGTCAATATCGTCAAACTACAGTATTAGGTTGCAAACAAAATAAGTCTGGGCTTATATTACCACAAATTGAAAAACATGGAAAGCATTCTAAACAAAGACAAGAAAGCCGAGTAACTCATTTGTCGTTTTGTTGCCCACAATCATGGGAATAACTCACGTATTAATAGTGCTAAACAGCTGTCAAATTTATGCATGTGTCTTTTGAAGATTAGAGCTAACTAAAAATCATATGGATTTAATACTAGTAGCGCAATCTATGTGTCAGCCTACGAACTTTTCAGCCCACCTGGTCAATTTAATAATCTTCTTGAGTTTTGTTATCCTACATCCGGTCTTTCCAATCTAAGAAAAACGTAGAGAAAAAAAAAACATTTTTAACAGTGGTTCAGAGGCCACCTTTAAGGCTATGAAGTTTTTGAATGTTCGTGATCAAAAATTAGCAGGACTAAAATGTCTAGTTATCACACTGTAACGCCTTACTATTTCGGCCGTGCTAAACTATTGGCAAGTAGTGTTATAATTTAGTCATAATTTACTGCTTACTTACGTACTGCTTTTTTGTTTTAGGATAAAAGACCGTATTTTGCATCGAATTGGTTTTTCCTGACCATTTCACAATAAAATCACAATTCATCCCTTTTAACAAGGATCCTATTCGCCTAATATAGTTACGATAAATGTTCTACTGTCGATTGTATTAATTTCGAGAGAATTAATGTTTAGAAACTATATATAAAAAAAATTCAATTAACATTCAAAAGTCGATTTATAAAATTAATAATTTAATATTATATCACTTTAAAGGTCACCTTTGAAATACTTTAATACAGACATTATTTGATATCTCTTTTGTCTATTCTATAACTTTATTATGCGGCTCTTGTAGAATAGAATAGAAAAACATGACAACATAATACTTCATAAATATAATAATAAATGTCAACAATTGAAATGCAAATAGATGCTCAAGTGAATGAAGCAATTTGCCCTATTGCTGTTATATACTACATACGAATGCAAATTAAAATTAAATTATTATGGAAATCAATTTCAATTAATGCATTTAATCTCGCGCAATCATTAAGTACTCAACATACGCAAATACCATAATTTACCAATTAGCTAGACGCCCACAAACTTATATTCTCCTAACATTTATTACTTACTATATATGTGCGCTACTTGTTGCGCGTTGTTATCGATTTGCATATTTGACGCCAGTTAAATTGTTGACAATAAATTTATTTTACAATATTATTCTTTGGTTTATTAACAAAATATCAAATGTAATAAATATCAAATTAAGACCATAATTAATAATAAAAAAGAATTATTGTTCGACTTGAATTGCATTTTCTATACTCAACTCTAGTTTTTCATAAATTTATGTCAATTGCGTTGTATTACTATAATTTATTTATTTATTATTACATAAAAATTTTCAAAGTTATACGTAAGAGAATAGTTAATCAGCTTGATCAGTTTGAGTTTTCGGCATCAATATATTAATATATGTCCGTCCAGCTTTCAGTTTCGGTTTGTTGAAATTTTGAACGCGATCTACATTTAAATCGCTATTCATATTCGATTGGTAAACGGCTTCAGTTGTGGCACTAAGAAAATCTATGTATATTAAGTCCAAATAAATTGAAATTCCTTTCGTAATTTGATAGTACTGAACCTGAAGCTTCAATTTGTTAACCATTGTAATGGGTTAGCAACTAAGTGACTGTCGATTTCACTTACAGATGCCTCTCACTCCCATTTTTATGATATCCGTAAATGTTATGATCTTCTAGGGATGGTGTACAACAATGTCGATCGGAAACGATTCTAATGAGTGATCGCAAACTACTTCAAAGGCACATATTCAACAAAAGAAGATTTTGTTGTCAATTTGCCGGGACTACAAAGGTCCGATGTATTTTGAGCTGCTTCCGAGGAATCAAACCATTAATTCGGAGGTCTACTGTCGACAATTGGACAAATTGAATGCAGCGGTCAAGAAAAAGCGATTAGAATTAATCAATCGTAAAGGTGAAATTTTCCACTACGACCATGCGAAGCCGCACACTTCTTTGGCCACTCGGTGAAAATTGATGGATCTTTGTTGGGAACTGATGGTACACTCGACCGTACAGTACTGATCTTGCGCCATCGCATTACCACTTATTTCGATTCCTGGCCAACTCGCTTTGTGGTAAAACTTTCAACGATGAGGACGCTGTAAAATCTCACTTAACTTAGTTATTGACCGAAAAGTATCAGACTTTCTACGAGTATGGAATTTTCAAGTTGTCAGAGAGATGACAAGAGATCATTGAACAAAATGGAAAATAGATTATAGATTAAACTTCATTTCAATTCAATTAAAAAAAAAAAAAGTTTTATTTTATTGTAGAAATCGGCAATTACTTAGTTGCCAACCCAATATTAATGTATGTCCAGCTTGGTTTCCAAGTTTCTCATCGGTTTCAATCGGTTTGTTGAAATTCTGAAAGTGGTCTACATTTAAATTGCCAGTCATGATCCCACTGGTAAACACAGCTTTAGTTTTAAAACTAAGAAAATCTATATATATTAAGTATGATGAGTGTGATTTGTGATGTGAATTTTCAATTTGTTAACCATTGTATTTAAAACTGCTTTTCTAGTGCATCATACTTTTTTTACTTGATATTTCTGAAAGGAACGTTAGTTATACAGAAAGATTACTTTAGATTTTGTTTTGAAATGTTTTTGAAAACTGAGTCCTTGAAAATGTTATAGACAACCTAAATATAGACTTATGAATGCTATAAACCAGGTCTCGTCATTCATTCACTTCTCTTAAATTGAAAAGATAATTTTTTGTTTAGAAGAATAAAGTTGTCTTCCTTGAGACTAATATGTCTCGAATGCCATGAAGCATTACGTTTTAAAAAAGGAAAAGCATATGTTTACAACTGAAACAGGTAGAAAGAAGTAAAGAAAATCGAGAAGAACGGGCTTGCTTTTCTCATTCCTATCGACCTTCAAATAAATACTTCAATTTGAAACTAAAAATCAAAGTCAAATTCAAAAGAATTTCGTTCGTAAGAGTAAATCTTTTATAATTCTCTCAAGAGACTGGCATATTCTCCAAATCTATTCGTAACATTTTGTTTGATGGTTTGTAGAACAAATGAGTACCATACAATGTAAGGAAATTAAATTTAGCTGTCGTTGTTTTTCGATAAAAGAAACAATTGCACCAGCGGTATATTTCACTTTAAATGATTTTATTTTAATTGTTTTGAAACTAAATAACGGAAATAAATAACTTGAGAAGAAAAGGTCCCGTGAATTGCCGAACTGATGTAGTTACCTGCTGCTCCTTCCACCGGAATCACCTTTTCGATCTAAGCCTTTGTCTAGAAGAAAAAATTTGATTACAGACAAGGTTAAGTTGAGTTTATTCATCAGTTCCACAGTATACCAACTAAACTAAAGATGATAATTTTCTTCTTTTTTTTTTTTTTGTTTGTCAAATTATGATCCTATGTGATTAAATTCTGAGGATTTGAACTCTAATGTTGAACTTCGAAAAATGCATTGAAAAATAATAAATGCAAGGGCATGTTAGTAATTATCGAAAGAATTCTTCCTAAGTGGATTGTTAGAGAAAGCTAATAGAGACTTGAACGTCTCTTTCTTTCTGTTCCCAATCTGATATCAATCCATCATCAGCCTCCTAAAAAATTTATATCGGAGCTTCATTGCATTTCGGCTAATAGGAATGGTGGACAACTAACTCCTATGCTATGCTTTGAGAGCTCATCCTAAACGCTTCTGTTACTGAGATACCACAAAACTATACTCACTACTTTTGGATTTGGTTAAGTAGACTTCAAAACCTTTATGGTATATTCTAAAATGGCTTTTCCTTTTCTAAAATATGTTCTCAGTGTTGTCTCACTATCCAAGAGGTTTGATGCGTTCGTCAACAGTCGAAATTTTTATGCAGAGCTCCTTTCCAATTGCTCTCGAAATTTCATTATTAGACAAGTCTAAACCTTTACAAAATACACTTCCTAACGTGACAGGTAGATTTTTACAAGCAATCGATGCGTTGCTTCCTTTCTGGAGCTCATACCAAAATTATTGTCTTAAATGTACTTTATCTTCGCAACTAACTGATGAAGACTATTGAAGTTAGCCCTTGGCACGCTAAATAGTCGGATCCAATATGATGCATTCTATTTAGTTCTCTTGACTTGACAGGTAAAATTGGTTGAAGGTAGTAAAATAAGACAGAATATATGCGCCACTTTCCGCACTATCCACGAAATGATAAGTTCATTACAATACGTTCCCGCATTTGTTGGGTGGGCGTGAGAACAAAATGAAATGAAATCCATTCTCAACACTTAACATACGTGCAGGTATGTTCTTATAAAAATGTATACAACCAACCATTGTTAACCAAAACGATCGCAATTTAACAAAGGGGTCTCTTGTATCAAACATTTTCGTGACATGATAGCAGTTACATCTTTCTCTTGTCAAATTTTCAAAAGATATCGGTTACAAAATGACGTTTTTTTCAACAAAAAGCTGGACAGATGCTTCCAACACTATATCATGAAACTCAATTCAATGATAATAGGCTCCCGCATGGAGACATGGCCTGATGGAAATTCATGCCAAATGGCATCTGAATTAGCAATGATGGTTTATTTGATTTGTCTTTCTCTCCACTTCCTTGCATTTTTAAGCAAAGGACGCGTTATTTATCCGTAGCAGATAAAATTTTCTGGTTAATATAGATATACTAGGAACAGATCGAATAAAACGTCTTTCTTGTTAAATTCACAAATTAAATACGAAAAAATTTAATATCTCCACTCATATGATAATAATAAAAAAATTCATTTTACTAGAATCATATCGGTCATTATATGGGAAATATGAAGAATACACCCATATGATTCTAATAAAATAAATTAATTTCAAACGCTTCGCCGTCGGTTGTCGAAAGAAGACTTTCTTTTCTAATAGAATCATGCGAAAGTCTGGATTGTCTTGATAGGCGTTCAAACTCTTTCTCCTCTACTTCCTCAATCATGGAAGAAGTGAAAGTAGGGGCTGCCCTAACATCAGCTACTACTGTTTCTTCTTTCTTTTCTTCTACTTCATCGGGTTTCGGTTCGGATAGTTGATATTCGTCAGTTGACGCTTCTTCGCCGCCCATTTCGTCTACCTCGTCTTGCATCATGTCAAGTTTTTCATGAGAGGATGAAGCGTAGAATGTGGAACCAACTTCAACATCTACAATAGATCCAACATCAGTGGTACGTTCTTTGGGTATAAATTTGCTGGCTTGACTTTGTAATGTATATTGGCTTGACATAATCGCAACTGATGCGACATCATGAGTTTCGCGTTTAAAAATTTCCATAAGCGAGGAAGCAGTTCGTGGCAAAAAACCCATTTTACCGGGTCGATAAATTGAACTACACGAACGCGTAAGACTTAAAATAGATGGAGTACGTGGATAATAGTCCAAATGACTGCTTATTATTTCCACAAGTTCACTAACAAGATCGCGACGTTTAAGCTCTCGTACAGTCGCTTCATCTTCAGCATCTTCGTTAACAGGTACACTAGCAACATCTCTTTTCTCCCTATCATGTAAAATGGATGCAGTTAAAGCAGTTTTTATTTGCTCAATCACTACTTGCAAACGTGATATTTCGTATTCGTGTTGTTTGTGTATGGAAAGCAAACGATTTTTTTCCATTTTCAATTTCTCCAACTTTTGACCCATCGTTCGTAATTTCTTTGAAGTGTCATTAGAATTGAAACGATCGCACACATCACGACGCATTAGATTTTCATAGAGTGCTCGATATTTGGAACTCTCTGTATATTTAACTTTTAATTTTTCATATCTATTCGTTAATTTTTCAATTATATTTATTTTGTTTTGCGAACTATAGATGAGTTGAGTTTTTAATTGATTTAAAGCTGCGTATTGCTCTGAACTTTCCTTATGCTTTTCCAATTGTTCTTTAAGATCTCGTTGCATTTTAATTTGTGACAAGACCAATACCTCAATTTCCTTTTGAAGTGCTATATTTTCACGTATCAAACGTCTCGTGTAACCGGCATTTCGTATCTCACTCGATCGTGTAAAATCTTCAGAGACTTGCAATAGTTTCGCTTCGACTTCTTTTTTAAGAGCATCTTTCTCTACTACCGCCTTTTGCTCAATATTGTAAATAGCTTCTTGATATGAACGATCTTTTTCTTTAAGTTCTTGATCCAAATCATCAAGTCTACCCAATAAATAATCGCGTTGTAAACGAAATTCATCCAAAGAATTTAATTTACCGTTAAGTAACTTGATTTCCGATGTAAGTTGATTACGCATTGCTTTATTTTTATTTTCTAAGTCCTTAATATGTTCGGACGACTCTTGTTTTTCAGTGTTACGCAATTTAGTTATTTTCGCCAGCTCCTCTTCTAAACCGACAATAGTTTCATCACGTTCGCTTAGAGTGCGTTCTAAATGTGCGGCCACATCTACGCGATCTTCTTCAACGCTACGCAATTTCTCCGTCAAATTTAAATTGGTTTCGTCCATATTAATTATATACGACCGCAAACGGGCCAGCTTTTTATTTAAATCTGCTATAGATAACTCATAGAAGGTCTTTTCAACTTCAGCTAATTTCTCTTTCTCTTTTTCGGCTTTTTTACCCTTCTTGCCTCCTTTCTTGCCTTTTTTATCTCCTTTGGCGGCCATTTTTATTTTACTTCAAACTACCCCGACACGCTAAAATCAACCGTTGTTAATAAGTTACGCGTTCAAGTGGAAAATGTTTTCAAAAATATTTTAAAGGTGA
Organism: Glossina brevipalpis; assembly: GCA_000671755.1. Taxonomy (NCBI): domain Eukaryota; kingdom Metazoa; phylum Arthropoda; class Insecta; order Diptera; family Glossinidae; genus Glossina; species Glossina brevipalpis. The sequence goes on from KK351236.1 coordinate 401,498, forward strand.
TTGGTTAAAATTAAAGCGAAAAAAAAAACAAAAAACAAAAAAGAAAATCACAAAAAAACCCCACTCTGAACGAACGAAACTTTCTCACAACATTAATAAATTTTATTTGGATTTGTGAAAAGTGACAAAAAAATAAAAGCCCACTTTACATTAAATTAACTTTAAGGGCAAAAAATAAAAGAAAGCAAAGTGTTGCCCTTGACAACCAGCAGGTATTGTTAGTAATAGAGGCGAGATGACAAGCGCGGGAAAAAAAAGAAAACAATTCACGAAAAGGAAATGTTCTTTCTAATCGCTTTTCATAAAATTTCCTTGAGATTGAATATAAAAAAGTAGTTCGTAGTTTATCTTTAGTAAGCCATACAGATGCATACAATTCGATGATATCGAAATAGTGCGACTTCGACTCCTCGCTCAAGTTAAATAAATAAATAAATAAACTGAGCAATGAAATTAAGGCGCAAACCTTTCGCAATCTGGGAAATTATGATGACTTGACTTTCACTTTAGTTTTAGTGCTTATTGTCAGAGATCCGTTGCTCCCGATCGTTGACAGAGTAGATGTGTAGAAAAAAAAAAAGTAGGAAAACAATTGACACAAGTTATGATCATCATCATCCGAACCTAAATACTTAAATTTGGGTCATTTGGGAACTAGATGGCCTTCTGTTGAAGAAATGCATTCATATTAGAGCAAGCTTAGTACGCTATATTGTTTTGAAAAGTCTTGTATATTCAATTTCATACCGCAGCCAAAATTTTTATTTCAAGCAAAATCGGGTCTATGCAGCAATGGCTGCAAATGAAATATAAATGTTCTTAAATGGGTTCATCATCTACTAATGGGAATCACTATTCGAACAATACCCACCAACAACTGATCAACACATTGGTCTTCCAACTTTAATCTATGAGTTAAAAAACTAAAATCATTCTGAAACTTCTCAACTCCAGCAATTCAATAAGAGGTGAATAAATTGCCATTCCCGAATAAATTTCCGGACTTCTGGTGCAAAAGAATCTAATAATCGCCTAAGAATCACATAAAGTTTTGGACTCTGAGTGCTTTAAAAAATTAACTCTTGTGATATTTCATCCTCTCTCTGCATAAAAAAGCGCAAAAGGCCATACTAAATTTTCAAAAAATTAGTCGCAGAGAAAACTCCTATTAGAAAACATAATGGTTGGCGCCTGTTGTTTACAGACCGCTCTAAAAGGAACACTCTGTGTCCCTTGCCTATGCCGTAGCAGATGCCTTGATGCAAGTCCAAGTTAATCAAACAATACACGAGTGCTTCAACCAGGTCTCACAACCAGACCTGATAATAATAATAATAACAAGTCTTAATTAACTGATCGGATTGATTCGAAGTCTTTAAGGTTTTTTCCAGGAACCCTCCCATTGATATTTAGTCCCCATAGTCCCATGTTGGGAAGTAATGAGTTTTTTGACCTAATGAGCAGCGTGCTATCCTTTGCAACACCTTTAACATCCCATCTGCGCCCAAACAATTATATGAGAAGTTTGATGGCTTCTTTTTCCTTTACGTTCTCAACATGGTTATGATTGGCTTTCCCAAGCAATTATACGACATCATTTTTCTGTTACTAAAATGTAAAAAAGTAGCGTCTATCCGAGCATATCTTATAAGCACCCAGAAGGACCATCTAATATTATACCGATTTATTCAGAATAATTTTCTGAATCGATTTAAACTGTCTGCTGTCTGTTCATGTATTCTTGTGTCCCATCTACAAGTCGCAAATTTTTGAGATAAATTGTCGAAATTTGATCCACTGACATGGTTTAGTCCAAAAACAAACGCTTTTGGCAAATGAATCGGTCTTATCGTTTTTCCGCCTACTGCCCATATAACGTCCTACTTGAAAAGGGTCTTTATAAAACAATAATCGGTAGACATCTAGTACTTTAGTATACAAAATCAATGCAAAAAATTTGGATCAGATGGAACTATTTTTTGAACCAATTCCCTTATAAACTTTCTTAAGCCTTTATATGATAAGAATTTCTAATTATTAGTATTTTATGAAGCAAATTTTTCGCGCATATTAATGTAACATAATTATTTTAACTTATCAGATTTAGACCACGTAAGTCTATTTCTTGTAGAGATAACACCATAATTTATTTATAATTTTTCGTGTCTTCTCAACTAACTAACTTATGAATTGTATTAAGCAAAATGGTGTGTAGAGTATTATTGTCTAACTATAATGTTTTTATTTGTTTTATTTACCTTTTAAGTTCTCTAAAATACTGGTCAGACAATACAATTACTTTCTATTTATAACATTTAATTCGATTCGATTATGACAGGTGTTAGTCTGACTAAAACTGTCAAAGATTCGTTTAAAGTATTAGTGTCAGAAACTCATGTGTTTCTTTATTAATTCAGTCAGGAAATTGATTAGAAATATATGATATAAGTTAAATGGAGAAAGAAAAACTTGTTCGCCTCAAGTGCATCAAGTGCTTCACAAAAGTTTGTGCGTTCTCTTGTATATTCGTTTCGAAATACAATTTCACAAATCTTATATAACTCAGCTTCTTCTTTAACAGATCAATACAGTTCTTCCTTGTTTGCATTCCGTTTACGTTCTATCTAGACTCTCGTATTAGAGCAGTTAAACGAGCTCTTAGCTTTAGCGATGCCATCGACATTATCGAAGCAATTGTTTTACAAGAATAACTGGCGGCAAGACACGGTAAGGTGTCACGTTTAAAGTGTAAAGTACAAGGATGTTTTGCCTGCAGTAACAATAGCAACAACAACAAAAATCACAACATCAGCATGATTACTGCGGTTCAAGAGCATTAATCAAACAATTCATAGTTATAGCTCTTTTACTGTCAATTTTAACTTACAAGTATAGAAGCGAATCTCTTCTTCTTGTACAATTTAATGTTAAATATTTTCCTTGACTCCGCAGACATGAAGGTTTATTGAAAGTTCTTAACGTTATATGGCATTCATCTACAAAATGTACGTTAATAATTTTAACAAAATCAAAATATTTTTATCAGACAAAGTCAACCTTTCAATACTCTATACCACTTCGCCTAAGCAAAATTTCTCGTTTAATTTAAATTTAATATTTTGTTTTCATGTAAATGCAAATGCAGTCTTCTTATGGAAGCTTTATATAAGGAAGGACACAAAGCGAACTTTTAACAAATTTAATTTTCCTGGCAAAGATCTCTTTATCTTTCAAATATTTTTGTCATAAAGAAGAACAAATTAGAATATGTTGCGGTCGCTTACTGCTCACGAGAGCCCCTATATAGGAGTTCACCTGCCTATGTGATCTTAATTTTGTACAAAAAATGTATTTTCATAACAAAATATTAAAAAAAATTTTTTTATCATATAAAGTCTTACTTCACATCGAACCGATGGGGATGGGATAAGTTCAAAAAATTGATTCAATTGATCCGAACTATTTTCATTAGTCTAGTATCTCAAAATGTTGGAACTGAGTGATTTTTGTCAAGGAATTTTCAAAATTGCAAATTTTTTAAAATAAGGCTTTATATAAGGAACGGATCTATAAATGATACGATCCAACTCATTTTCAATAGCACTCGTTTTTAGACCAACAATATGCCATTTTTCGGTAAAACATAGAGAATGTTGCGACCTGTGTAGATTAAACATACAATAAAATGGACAAACATAAGACAGACGGAGAGACAGACAAGCTCAAATCCATTCAAAAAATGATTCTGAATCAATCGCTATAATAAAAGTTAGATCTTCTTTCAGATCCTTCTGAGTGTTACATACATTACTCATGAACCCAATATATTTTGTATCATAAGCGGTATCTGTTATAAAAAAGACGTCAACATATTTATAGCTTAAGATAAATATTATGTTTTATTTAAAGATCTTGACCCATAGGTGGTCTTCTAATCATAGTACTGTTCACAATGAAATTTGTGATCTGCTAAGCAAAAGTTAATGCATACATATTCATCCAACTATATAAAACTGAGCTTAAAAACAAATACAACATGCAAACCAAAAAAATCATCGAAATTGCACAAAATTGTTTACACTCTCAACACTTAAGTTTGTTTTTTTTTTATCATATTAAAGTACATAACGGTAACGCGATATTTAGAATTTGTAAGAGAAAATTATTTTTAAACTGCAAGCGCGCTATTGCGCTTCATTACATGATCTAAGTTAAGGCTAAAGTTTAACATAAGCATGATTTCATAACATGTTTGCAGTTTATTAACATTCATAGCATCTGTATAGACAAACTTAATGAAAGAATGAATGTACCATAAATCTTTAATAACTTTAATTAGCGTCATTTTATTTGTTGAATATATCTATTAAAGAAAATGATGCTTTAAAAAGAAAATTTGTAATTGTTATTGCACTTTCGTTAGTTAGCCAATGAAAAGTATTATTTTAAAGTCAAAGATATTATCTACAAGAGCAAAAAGAAAGGTAGAATATTTGCGGAGAATTGTTTTAAATATTCTGTAAGATTTTATATTCTTAGCTTATGTATTGATAGTAATTTTTTTCTGTTCAAGTCACTTAGGCTATCTATTGAAATCACCATTGTGACCAACAAACAAAATTTATCTTGAAATTGTTCTTATGACTTTTGCCAAATTCGACCAAAAAGTTTGACTCAAAAATTCACTTAGAATTGTGCATAAACAAGATGAAGTATATAAATGTCATTTTTAGTGCAGGCACCTGTAAAGTATTACCGATTTGTCTGAGAATATGTTTCGAAATATATGGTGTAAACAATTTACATTGTCTACGTCGGGATTATGTAGAATAAATATATACGATCTGTGATATATAAGGCACGATATAATACGATATGATATAAAATTTATTGTATACCGAAATAAAATATGGAAATAGAAATAAGGCTATGAAATATGTTAAAAAAAATCAGTCCACGATGAACATAACCTTAATAATTTTAAATTCGATCGAAAAAGGATATTTTTATGCAAATATTTCTGGCCACGATTGACTATTGTCATTTTGAGAGCATATTAATTATCAATATGTAGGCAATCAAGCCATTCCAGGGTTCTTTAAAATTAAAATGTATTCTAATGGCGAAGTCATTTAATATGATGTCTATAGACTGGCGAGCTGATGAAGTATAGTTTACTTTACCTACTTAGTTAAGAATTGTACTAAAGTATTTCTCAAGTTTTAACATCCACTTTTCTCATCGAAAATTTGTGCTTAGCATAAGTCGTCCCGAAATTAAATCAACCAATATGAGGTTAATGTGGATAAGACTGACCCAAAAACGTCAACTGCAAACAAATTCGGGATCTAAAAATTTTCATTAAAAACAACCATTTATTGATTTATTTATTTATTTATCTATTCATTTTTTACTTCTTTATTTCTTAATTAATTTTTTATATATATTTTTTTTCTTGTTCTCTTTCAGGTAAGCCCAGCACTAACTCCAAATATGTTTCACTTTTAAAGAAATTTACCAAACAACCCTTATTACCGTACTAAGTATGTTTTGACGCATTTTGATAATAATAATAGTTCTCTCTGGAGGTATGTATAAAGGTATGTCCATATGTATAACTGTATGGCTGGCCCAAAAAGAATACTAATGGTTAAGCAAATTTTTTTATCATTTTTTTGTAACGCTTCAAATGAATTTGTTTTCGAATTTATCAACAAAATAAGGTCGAAGAAGCAAATAAAAACATTGTTCCCGTGAAAGGAAAGCTAAGTCTACGTTTTCAGAAAGAAAAGATGGAACGAATTAAAAATAATTGCAATCTTTCCTGTGCTTCAAACTATCTGGTGGAATAGTTACGGCTACGTATGATCGTTTTTATGATAACCAGCATCAGATAACATTAAAACGAACTTGTACGAGTGCCAATTTTTTGAATGGGGACGAACGATTTATTACGATCCACATGGAGAAGACTTCTCTTCTGCTTGATTTACATGATTTGCCTGGTTAGAAATTTTACAAACTTATCTGTGAGAACTAGACCCGTGGATTACTATACTTGTTGGGTCAAGATTTTTTTTTTAGATAACCAGGATATTCTGCTAAATAATAATTCCTCACCATAATGTAAAATCCCTAACGCTTAAATTATTTTGTCAAAATGCTATGTTCCTAAACTTAGGAGCTTAGTTTTATTACTTCGGTGAATCTCCCTAGTTCGGTGTAATTCGGTTTTCTAGGATTGCTTTTACCATTTCTCACCCTATTGGTGATATAATTTTATAACAGTACAGTTAGTTTGTTAATTAGTTTCTTGCCGCTTTAAAACTATTTATCTGAAGGTACACATTAGTTTTTATTGGCCCTTCCACTGTTCTGAAATGTATTAAACAATCCACTACTTAGTTTATCATTCTACTTAGTTCATCCTATTCAAAATCAAAAAAATATCAAAAATATACAAGCATGATTTTTATAGCAGCACGTTTAATTCATTATAAAAAAACAAAAAAAATTTTATCAGGCTTGGTGATAGGTAAAAATCCATTTAAAAACAATCAAAAACATTACAGTCGGCCAAGCCCGACCATTAAATAGTATGCACCGCTTTGCCTAATACAATTCTAAAGTTATTTTCGTGACAAAACGCGAAAAATTATAGACATATTGTGGCGTTGTCCAAAAAATAGGCTTACTTGATCCCAATTGGGTTCAGTTAAATTTTATGTTAAATTACTATTACGAAGCAATTTTCATCATGAAATATTAAAGATCATATTCGTTTGTCATACAAGGGCTCTCTCTCTTAGATGGAATGAGGTCTAAGGAATAGATTTAAGTGGTCCCAATTCGATGCAGTTTATTATTATTTAAAATTACTATCGCGGACTCTTTTTCGTCATAAAACATTAAAAATTACAATATAAACCTTTACATAAGAAAAGTTGTATGGAGATGGGTTCAAAAAAAGGTCCTATGCGATCCAAATTTTTCGCATTTATTTTACATATATTGAAATACTAGCTTCTAATAATATTTGTTATGTAAAGGGTCTTTTTAAATGGGGTGTTATATGGGAAGTTTTCATAAAAACCAAACGAATCCATTTTGAATTGCGTGTTTTGTACTTTGGCCATGGTACGTTAGGTCGAACATCATCTAAATATCTTAAAAATTCCCACCTGTACGTTGAATAGAAAAATACATTGACACATTTCAGACAGACGGACAAGCTTACATCGATTTAAAAAATGATTTTAAATCGATTGATATAATAAAAGAGAGGTCCCGTCCGAATGCTACTTACATCCTCAAGAACTTATAATAATCTCTAGCTAAATTGGTATAGGATATAAGAAGCATGTATAGACTACGAAATAGTAAATCGTTATCACTACCACCATCGGCAGCCAAATTTTAACCACATTCTGCGGGATTATAATCCATATTGACTTACTGTTGAGGGATGGATCAGCAACATTTTTGTTTAATGTTTGCGTATTTCACCCAACGAATCCCTTAGTTGTTTGTATACCCACCACCATGCCAAGAAGGATGATTTTTTCATTTTGTCATTTTATTCGCAGAACCCAGAAGGAAGTTCTAAAGACACCGCAAAGTATATATAATCTTCAACAGCTTCAAAGGTTAGTATTGAAAATGAGTCAAATCGATTAGAAGCCACGCCTACAGTATGAAATAAGCTGAAATCAACTCTTTTTTCTGAGTCTTTTGCTCACTGCTTATAGACTAAGCAATAAAAATTTCCACGATATTCGATAAAATAGAAAATATCTATCACGCCCACCTATTAAAATTAGTTCCTTTAAATTTTTTTTAAGATTAAAGTGTAAGGTATAAAAGATTCGGCACTGCCGAATATAATTTTTTTTTCTTGTTTTTATTTTTTTTTATTGCATCTGTTTGTAAAGCTCTACCACATTATTAAGTGCGATCCTTTAGTGACAATGGCAGTATATTTCTTCTTTATTTTCTTTGATAACAGTCTCTTACTTAGGTCCTTGCTTTCGATATTTATATCACATGCTTTCTTTATAAGACTAAAAAAATTCTTACACATTTATAACGAACGAGTGAAGTTTTTAGTCTACAAGAATAGAATGTTTGCATACGTTACCCAGATAGCAATGCTGTTACATAGATAAAATGAAGTAAAATTCAATAATATTTACAGACAAAAAAAAAAAAAATACAAGAGAAATAAGCAATAAAGATTAATAGGCTCGTATGACATTTTTTGCACCACATGCGGTCAAATGGTTTGCTTTGACCAGCGACAAATGTAAACGTGCGCGTATATGCCTTATACTTGATATTGTTGTTTTTTCTTTCTTTTTTTTTTATCGTATGGATTCTCTTAATCATTACAAATTATTTATTATGTGGTCAGGTTTTGTCACATTTCCCCACATTTATTTTGAATGCTCTCTGCTCCACGATAAACATTCAAAGCAATTTGCGTGATGCTCACTAAACTTGCGTGCGTGTGAAATTGTCGTTAATTGAATTGAAAAATTTTCATATCTTTCCAAAGTGTTTGTTAAAATAATTAATTTCTAGACTTGTTTAAAATAACGGTAAGATATCAACAGAAATTTATCATAATAATCAAAGTAAATTTATTTAAAATGAAATGAAAGGATAGCGGGCGTGCACTTGCTCTAAAAAGTTTTGCAAAGACCTTTCTTTTAAATTATATATAATTGTGATACTGCCAGCATGTAATCAATCCATGGATAGAAATTTTAAAAGACAGATACATACCTATACTACTTCACTATGTAATCTTTCATAACAAGCACATTTGCAGTTAGAAAATAATTATATATTTGCTTCTTTAAGTTTAATACCGCGAAGATTTCCCAGACATACCTAAGTCTGTTAATATATCCGACATAGTTAAGAATTTTTTCTTGGAAGAGAATAAACTGATTCTTTTCTTATTCTATAGAATTTTTAACCTACGAGCCTTACCTAACAATTTGATGCAAAATTTTATGTTTTAATTAGCTTTATACGGCAAATTAAATATTTAAAATAAAAATTTTATTAAGTGAAAGAAAAAATTTCGTAGCGTTTTTTTTACACGAAAATTCAAAAAATTTTTCTCTTATTCTTTTTAATAAATTTTATTAATTTCTAAAGACTAACAAGTAAGAAAATTATCTTCGTTTGCGCCGAATCTTTTATACTCAAGACTTTTATCTTAAAATAAAAAAGGAAAAAAAGCTAAATTTCGATACTCTGTAGTACTGAGCAAGTGTGACAGATTTTATGTCCATTTTTATGAAATATACCGGGAAAAATTTTATTGTGTTATCTATGAGTAGTAAGTGAATCATTGTGGAAGTACAGGCGTTTTCATTTTACATAATACCGTAGCCGTGTCCTTTGACCGATTTGAACTATTTTCACTACCAACGTATGTACACAAAGTTTCAATGTTTTCTTTTGCCAAATTTGATACAAATACCTTAATTTTTGCGACGAATGGACGGATGGATAAACTTTAGTAAACTCCAAAATTTGATATTAATCAAGTATACATACACTTTATGAGGTCTTTGAGGCTTTTTTCTTGATCTTACAAACGTTTATATAAAAAATTAAATTTCAATAGTATTAATAATAAACTTAAAATAAAGTTTGAAAAAAAAATAAAAAATTACAATTTAATATATAATAATAATATAATATTATAATAATTAATAATTAAAACAAAAAAATTAAAATTCAATAGTATTGTGTAGATTTGATTGATTTTTCTCTTTTTGTACCGATAGTACACGATGCAGATCTATCTGCCTTCATTTACGAGTAATAAGCAAAAAAAAAAACTTGCATCTTTTTTCTTTTGAAAAAAAATTGCATCTTTTTTCTTTTGAGATTTGGAAACCGAAGTATTCTGGAGTTTTTTGTTGTTTGGGTTTTAAAAAACCGAAGTATTCTGGGTTTACGAACCATCGAAAGATAGCGTGGTATGGGGTTATTTCGATTTGGTATTTTTATAATATATACTGTATAGCCTCTAGTATATAGTGCATAGCATATAGGATATGGTAGGCCATGGTGATATGCTGGGATTGTGTGCAGTAGTGTGAAGTAAGGGGAAGTGCTGGCGGTAACGGATAGACCCCACTCGTGGTAAAGTTGCTGGTAAAGAGAATGAAGAAGAAAATTTTTGAAGTAAAATTTACTAAATTTACATCAGGTCACAGTTCACGCTTGATCGATCCACCTTCCTTATATAGGGACTCTTATGAAAACAAGCCTCACCCTGAAAGCAAGGTATAATTTTTGAAAAAAAATAAAGCATTGTATCAGACAAATTGACGTAGGTGCCAAGCATTTAATAGTCTTCTTTTTGACCGATTATAATGTCTAAACTTACCTTAATTTGGACAATGTTGGTTCATATTTCGTTTTAGTTGTCGTACATATAAGGATACTCACGAAATCTTTCGTGTGGTTACTAAGTTGCCCCTTTTAGAATGAGGTGTGACAAATAAGAAAAGAGTAACAAGCTCTGTGAAAAAGGAAGTTTGAAGTTTGACATCTTCGCATATAAAGAATCCAATGAAAACTTGTCATTTCTACTGTAAACAGATCTAAATTTTGATATCTTACAATGGAAATAAACGAAAAATATTTAATTACAAGCGACTTAGGGTAATCAAAGGTCGACCTTAACCGATTGTAACACTTTAAGTAGAAGTTATTTAGAGTAATTAAAGGTCGACCTTAACCGACTGTAACACTTCAGTTTATTTTGACTTAAGCTATAATTGCCTTTTTAAAACACACTGAAACGTATTAGAACAACAAAAAAAATTCAATTGCATTTAAAATTTTATATATGATTTTCTAAGCACTTGGTACCAACATTAAGAGCAAGAGCAAAAGTTTATCGATAATTATCTAATTATTTAACAAAAAAAAGTTAAAGTAACAAAGGAAACAGCTGGCGGGAATATTTTTTTTTTTTTTTTGATAAAAAATCAAGAAAACAAATATTTAATGTTGATCTGCTATCGGGGCTTAATTCCGAAAACTTGTTTAAATCACAGTATTCAAATCATTGAGCATTTGTTAGCATAGAAATTAAATAAAATTATTACAAAAACATATACAAAAAATAAAAATAAAAATTTATAAAATAAAACAGTTACGAACACAGAAACCGATATAAACACAGCAGATGGAGGGAGGGAGGAAGGGAGGGAGTCGAGACATTAAAAACTAGTTACTAGTTACTAAATACTTTTGTTTCATTATGATGTATGACATGAGAACGTTAAGCGTGAAATATATTTACATAAAAAATTTATTAATTTCTTCGGCTAATTTATTTTTATTTTTTTTTTATTTTTTTTTTATTTTTATAACTTAATATATGTATGACTAGAGATAGGGACCATTACATTTTTCATAGCTTTAATTAGCGTTGATAATTTTTTAAAAATATTACAATACTTTGGACAAAAAGTAATGAGACTGTATTTTTTTTTTTTATTAATACCCGAGCTGTGA
>KK351237.1:0-15007 GCA_000671755.1 Glossina brevipalpis
TGAAAACATTTATCAATATTTGGGTTTTACATATAAAACTCCTAGAATTCTTAAAAAGTAAAGTCAATTTTTTGAAAATTGAGATAAAAAAAATCAAATTGAAATTTTTTTTCATTTGGAAAAAATTGTTTGAAAATCGGTTTTATTAATTTATCGAAAAATCCCACGGTATTCGCTAAGGAATCTAATTTTTAATTTGCTTTTATAATTTCAAAGCAGTCGTATGGAAATTAAAGTATACAGCGATAGGGCACGTTTCGAAAACATTAGTTTCGAACAGGAGGCGTTTCAAAACTACAGCTCTAAACGGTGAGGCCTTCGCCCTATAATTGGTTTGGAATATTTCTATGGGAGTGCCAGGTTTTCGTCCCCAGTTGCCTTTTGTACTTTCCAAGTTTCAGAGCGTAGTATAAAACGCCTCTACAAATATGTTCGAAAAATCACCAATTAAACGAACTATTTAAAATTTTTCCACTCGTACAGCCATTTTCTATACCATTTCCTTGTAGTTTAGGGAAGTAGGTGGCATAAGCCAATAAAAACAACTGGGAATAGAATCGCAAGTCGATGTTATCTCTTGAAGAATAAGATTTATTTTCGCATCTTAATAAATGAATATTTGACTTCAATTTCTGATTAAATGTAAAGTAATATACAGTTATATTTATTTTATTTTTCTATCTTATTTCTAAATGGCTTCGAAATCAAAACAACTAACTTTTAATCCACAATTTTTGCGATCTGAAAGTGAAAGATAATAGGAAGCAAAATGCTATAATACGGCCGTTTGTGACATCGAGATCGTCCATGCATCAATAATTCTACCATTTTAGAGATGTGCTCTTATGTAGTATTAAGAATAGCATGCTCGCATTAGAGAAGTGTATTTAGTACGTCACAACAACAATATTCGTTGGGAGCCAAGCCAAGAAACCACAACAATGTACTTGACAGCACTATTATTTTTAAAGTTTTTTTTTTATTCTGTTTGACCCCGAACTAACCGCACTTGAATGCGTCGCACAAGCATTTGTTTTCATGTTTAAATAGCAGTAAAAGCAAAGTATTGTTGTGCAAAATGAACTAAAAACTGGATGCGGTCTCGATTTGGCCATCACCTGTAAAGTTAAAACAAATGTTGCCGATGCTTCAGATCAAACGCTTAGAGGAAATGAGCTTATCAAACAATTTATATATTTTTTGCAATTATATTCGCACTGAAAAGAAGCAGATATAGATTAAACATAAGAAAATTACAATAAAATCTATTTTGAAATGAGAAAAATAATTTTCCCTTTTACGGCAAATCTTGGCTATTAACAGAGCTTAAGGAATATATATATTATTACGTTTAGAGAGTTTATATGGATTATTAAGACAAACCTCAGTTCATTAACTGCTATAGTTTGTATAAACTGTTAATAAAAAAATACTTTAACAATTTGATGTTGTTTTTAATCCAACTTGATCTATAAGGAATCTTATCAATCTTATTAGAAATATGAAAGAGTCTTTAAGGCTTAGTGTATCACATATGTTTCAAACCCAACTCCGATCTTTTATGTTTTAATTATAAAACTTCAATAATAAAGATGTGTTGACCCTTTCCATCATTATCATCATGAATTATAATTTCATCGAAAAAGATATCGAAGACATGCAGACAAGCAATTCTATCAATTGAATTGTGAAAATTTTCAATTGTAGAAAATAACTTCAAGAAGATCACAAACCGTGAATAAAAAGCATTAAAAGTACAATTCTTATATTGATTTCACTAAAAAAACTATTTGCATCGAGGCAAACAAGACGTGGTTCTGTTACGTATTTCAATTTTTCCTATTTTTAATAACATTTTCCTCTTTATTTAGAAATTTCTATTTGTTTTACACAACTTTTTTGCTTGCATACGTTTTTATATTGCATCCAAGAAAAAGTTCACGGAATTTCTCATTTAAAATTCGTAGATGGTTTCTTATATTTTAAACGAAACTTGTTAAATCAAATCTTTGCCGTTTTATTTGATAACCTGTAATATCGTTGTAGAACTTCTTGGATTTCGAGTCGAAAAAGTGAATCAAGTGCTTAGTACAGGCTTCGTTTAAAGTCTGCCTTTCATCATTACGAATGTTCTGCAGGAAAGCGAAAGAAACGGTATTCGGGCAGGACGAGCTCAAGACTCTAAGATGGATATAGATTAAAACAGCCAAACCAAGCTCTCTGAATTTTTGTCGGGTCATTAAAGACGTCAATGGTCTGACATTATCGAGATAATTATCGTTCACAACTCCTAACGCTTTAACTCAATTGTACGCCTTAATCGCATTATTTGTTCACAGTAGAAAGTGAAATGAGTGGCACCAGCTCATGACTTGACAAATTAACTTCGAATCCCAGCGTATACAAAGCTCTATCTAACGCGGCTTTGCCACCGTACGTTTAGCTTTATCTATCCCTTACCTTTTTTTTCAATTTTTTCTTCCGCTTAGTTTTGCTTCTGTGTCAGCAAATGTGTATAGAAGTGTATTAGTAGGTGTGATAATTTTCGGATTTGTGCGTCAAAATATAAAATAAATATTTTTGTTTTGTTCTTCAGATAAGCAAGTGTATAGAAAAAAAATCGAATTAGTTAATAGTCTTCTCTCTTTGTGTTTATAAAACAAACATTTCTCGCTGAAATTGATTTCTATAATAAAAGAATTGTTTTGTTATTTTAATTTTTTTATATAAAAGAAAAAGAAAAAAATTTATAAATGAAATGCAAAAAAAAAAAATCAAAAAATATTTTTGTTTTAAAGTAAAATACATTTTTAATTTTTTTTTTTTGCGAGAGGGATTGAAGGCAGAGCAGTCAACTGCAAGTGTTTACGACCCCTTTGTAATATTTACGTCGTAAATAATTGAAATGTTTGTTTCTATTTACACACCTCATGGTATCTTGGGCTCAGGTGAAACTTTTTTAAAAGCATTAAGCATTGCCGGAGGGTAGATTTATTTTTTCAAAATTTGATTCAGTTTATTTTACATACAAGCAATGGTAACATTCAAAAGGCGTAGAACTTTCCCAAATATCATCTCATCAAAACATAAAAATTATTGTTTTAAAAGTGTGGTATAAACCAGTTTAACAAAAAAGCAAGTACAGAATCTTCTCAAATGTTCGAAATGGCGAGATAAAAGAAAGACCGTTTACAGTAAGTTGCTGGCCTCAAGCACGGTCTTATATAAAACATGAATGGGGCTACGCATTATTATACTTTAGCACTCAAGGGAAAACAACTAAGAAAATTATATTCGGTTGGGCGGAATGTTATATACCCATCATCGGTATCTTAAAAAAGAAGGAAAAACTAAATTTTAATAGGTGGGCGTGGCAGACTTTTTCTATTTTTATGGAATACCGTGAAAAACAGCCAGACATGGAATACGGTGAAAAACAGCCTAGAGTAATAAACAGAAAACAGAAGTGCTTTCAGCCTATACTGTAGGCGTGCCTTGTAATGTATTTGGCCCATTTTCAATAGCAAGGTATGTAAAAGGACTTCCAATGTTTCCCCCGAAATTTGAAGCCGATATCTGCATTTTTGCAGGTAGGAGAATATTTATCACAGACATTACACTGATAAGCAGACAGATAGATGAACAAACGGACAGATGGACACATCTAGGTGAATTCCGAATTTTATATTAATCAAGAATATATTCATATTGTATGGTTCCAGAGGCAGCTTCCTTAATGTTACAAATATTTTTACAAAAATTTTAAATTTCAATATTTTATTAAATCGAGTGGGCGTGGTCGATCCTTTCCGTTTTTACTACGGTTTAGGAGTAACGAACAAAATATCTAACTTTCCCTTACTAACGAAAACAGAAGTGTTCTCAGTCTACATTGTACTGCGGCCATGTCTTTTGACCGATTTGTCCCATTTTCAATACCAACCGGCGTGCAAGAACCTTCAAGGGCTCTGCCAAACTTGAATGCTAACGGACATAAAATTGTCGACGTGTTACTCTTATTCACATAATGATAACATAAAGTTTATTTATCTGCTTACGGCAAGCTATTGATGGTTACCAACAATAAAAATAAAAATTGTAGTTCAAGCTAAACATAATTTCACTTATGTTTCAGTAATAGAGTAGAAGGTAGTCATTGTTTAAATCTCTTTTATTGAAAAGTTCTGTGTAATATATGTAATCGAGTAAATAATATTAATGGTCGCGCAAGCCTGCATACAATACAATTCTTTTCAGAGCACAAATATTGTACACATCATTGCACATCACTCAACAATGATAATCTAAGCCACAATCTGCTGCACTGACTTAACCGCAACATACGTAACATAATGATGCTTAGTGATTCATATGTATTTACAATTACATGCAATTAAATGCCACATTTTGTCACAAGATTAACGATTACTATCAATCAGTAGTCATAGACAGATAAACATATTGAGTTGCTTGAGTTTACATTGTTTTAACGAATTAATTGAACGACCTGTTGAGTTGATGTGCCTTCGATTTCATTCACAACTTTTGATATCAATTAAATATTTTACATGAATTTAATATTATTATTATTATTCTTACTATTCACTAATTAATATTTGTGTTTGAAATATCATTAGTTCGTGAAAACTATATATATGAAATGGCACACATCGTTAAACGATACTATATTAAGGAATAGAAAAATTAAGGAGAAAATGGGATATTAAAGAACACTTTTGTAACACTGATTTATTGAGCGTCAGAGTATGAGATAGCGTTCAGGGAGAATGCACAATTGAACGCAAGAAAAATATCTTCTCAATCTCAGCTTAATTTTCGGTATAGAGATGTGGATACGTTTTTCCACATTAATGTTGTCTCTCTCTCTCTCAAACTACGATCTCCTTTTTCTATAGTTCACTACAAATGTTTCCTCAGTCAATTCTTGCTTACATTACTATGCCATCAAAGAAGAAAATCATTCTTCGTGGGAGCATATCATAACTTATATACCTGGAAATACTGTATTTCCCACGTTTGCCGTATCACAAGCTGAGATATAAATAATTTTTTTTTTTAACGGATCATCTCGTATGTGTATGATATTTCTATTTTGATATATAAGTTCACCATCCTAATGGATATTCAATATTAGTTCCTTCTTGTTTGTCTAAATCTGAAAATGTATAAATCTCCACTGGTGTGAAGTTAGCCCCCACTTGTAAGCGCTGCTTACTTAGAATGGTAATGGTAATGGTACATATTGACACATTTCACTATGATGTCCCTTACTTTGGATCATGAAATTAGGTTTTTCTGATAGCTTTTACAACTCTTTAAAATATATCAAAAAATTTGAGGTGTATTATTTCTTAAAAATTTTTTATAATGTGGTTTGTACATTGTAATTTTTGTCAAACTACAAGCGCACTGTGCATGATGAATATTGTTAAATAATTATTTTTTATATTTTTTATAACATAAGGCATGATTTTGTTTTTCATTTATGTTTATATTTTCTATTTTTGTTTAGTTTTCGTAAGTATTTTGTTTATTTTTCCATCCTGCTTTATTAGCAATTAACTTAGCAAAGTCATTTTTAGCAAAGACACAAACGCAAAAAATTTTTGGGGCTAACTTCACAACAGTAAATCTCCTGTAATTGCATTTTTATTCGGTTGGATTTAACTCATCTTGATAAGAAAAAGTAAAACTTTTCTCATTAAAATCTTTGCTTTAACGCAATATGTACACAAATCCAGCTTTAGCGGTAACGATGATAATGTTTGAAAAAATAAATCTTTTTCTCGTTGTAAGCAACGCGGAAGATTCAATTTGTCATTAAGAAAATCAAGCAGAAATGGCTGAAGTAACTTTCGCACACAAGAAAAACCTAAAACTGTTTTTCAATACAATTTTCTTTTTTTTTTTCAAGATAAATTAATGTCATGATACTACCTAAACGATTCTATCCTCAATAAGCTGCATATTAAGGTAGTGTTTTCTTACTTTGCTAGTTCACAATATCTTGTTGCATTCACGAATAGTCCGCTATCCATTGCTCTCTAAAATGTAAATAAAAATAGCAAGAACCAATCAATAGTTTTAGAATTTGATTTACTTTGAAAAGCTATTAATAAAATATCCATTGTAACCTATAACTTTTTTTTAGATCTTTTATGATAATAAATAATTGTATCGTAGAAAGCTATTTAAAGCTGTCACTTTAAACATTGTTAGCAAAAAGAGTTTACTTACGCGTTCTATATATATAAGGTAACTAAATGAATATTATTGTGTGCGGGACTTCTCTTCCAACTCATTAATTTTCGTTATCCTTAATTCTTATTAGAATTGATAGCAGAAATCTTGCTCTATTTTCGAAGCGTTTCTATTGAATAAAATTAATTTATTTTCCACATTTCATGTTTTACTTAAACATAATGGAATGCCAAGACTGCCCCCATTGCTTTGTGTATATATTTATAACATAAATAATTGTAGTTCGAGGGTGAAATACACACATTTACGTCTGTTACTATGTCAAGAGGAAGTTCAAGTACACAAAAATTTGTATATGTGACAATTCGAGAGAAGCGTATATACATATCCATACATACCTGAATGCCTATGCGTACACAAATACACAGCCACACACACACAGTGAGGGAGAGAGAGAGAGAGAACGAGAGATAACGAGAGAGAGAGAGAACGAGAGAGACAGAGAACGAGAGAGAGAGAGAGAGAGAGAGAGAGAGAGAGAGAGAACGAGAGAGAGAAAGAGAGAACGAGAGAGAGAGAGAAAGAAAGAGAGCTTTGTGTATGCACATCTAAAATATTTTCTGTAACATCAAAGGGGGAACTTTCCAACAATAAACAAAACATTAAAATTTGCTTCTTATTAAACTTGATTTGTTTGAGTTACAAAAGTTTACTTGTGTATGCCTTTAACAAATTCTGACCTACATTCACTCACATTCACATTCATTTTCACGGAAATAAAACTGAAAAGTTATCACTTCCACAACCATATCGTCTACCGTTATTATTGTCAACTTTCTCTGTCATAATCATGATCCTGATTATCATCATTGGTATTGCGGTTTCGTTTGGCGTCAGTTTATGGATTTTGATCGAAAAATTCGCTTAAAATCATAAATTGAAAACTTTTTACAAATGTTGTCTATGTGTCCTTCCTTTGTATTGATTATTATTTATTTAAGTGTCTTTCTCTTTTCTCTCAATGAAAATGAAAGGATTGTAAGATAAATCAATTTAAGATAATCACAAACATAGCACACAGATAGGTAGGCCTTTTTCTATAGAATAATACCAGTAGTTAAACTTGGTTACACTTGGCATTAGCGCAAAATCTTTCAGCGGAAAACTGCATTTTCTATCTTTTTTTATGCGAATAATTTTCTTATGTTAGACAACATACATAAAAAGTGATATTTAGCCATTTAATTTCATATACAAAATAAAATGCTTCCCTTGACCGAAAATATGGTTATTATCTCACAAAAAAAAAAAAAAAAAAAAAATTGCGTCAAGGGAAAGGTTGTTTTTTTTCGCTAAAATCCAAACTATATTTTATTTATATTTTAAATGAATTTCATTAAACCAAATATGTGCGATTTTTTCAGAAAATTTTTATGCCGTCGGTATAGAACTTCTGAACGAAAATTTGAATCAAGTAATTTTTGCAGACATCTTTTGAAATCATTTTTACACCATTAGCAGAGTTCGGTCAAGAGCACAACGAATTGTAGTGAGTCATGGTAAATTTTTGTAGTATTTTTTGACTTATTTTGAAAACATATTTACATTCTATTGACTTAATATATGTTGCAAATGTTTTTTTTTCTATATATCTATGGATTGCCACGTTTCACATGAGTTATAGAATAGATGGACAGGGTTTGTGTTAATAAAAACACTTTATTTTAAGAAAAATCCAGCTTAGTTTATAGATACCAAACTTTGAATTCCCATTAATAGTTCTTCTAATCGTGGAAAATCCACAAAACAGATTAAACGGACGGACAGGTGGCCATGAATATATCGTTTTATAATCTTATATTTATTAGAAATATATATTCTCTGAAAAATGTACCAGGAATTGTCTATTGATAAATCCTCTTTAATCGTAAATCTCAAAAGTAATTTGACTTTGAGTTGGAAAAGAACGTAAAATAGTGTTAGGTCTACTTCCAAGTTAATCTGGGAATAACTTTGCTAGAAAATATGAATGCGAACTCCAAGTCTTGTCGTTTTTATAAAATTTCATATGCGATATTGTTGAAAGTGATTCGACATAAAGTATTAGGTGCTTCAAAAGTTTTTAAGCAGTTATTTCTATAGGCAAAAGTGTTAAAATAATGGAAAATACCAGTGTAAACAAGAGCTGATTTCAATAATTTTAACCTTCCTCTACCAAATAAACAACTTTCCATTTAGTTTTGTTCAACTATTCAGTGTGTAAAGCCGCTAACTATGGATCGCTTGCATTTTCTACATTCATTGTCGACAATCATTGTCTACATTCATTATTTGAAAAAATCTACTATCGAAGCCCACAAAAAAACTTTGAGAGTTTATGGTGATGCTGCTATATCGTACCCCAATTGTTGCTTTGGATTTCGAGGGTTTAAAAGTGATGATTTCGACGTCAAAGAGAAATAACTGTCTGGAGGGCCAAAAAATTTCGAAAACGACCGAAACTTTCGGAGAGCCTTCAAACACTTTAGAAATTGATGAATTAACTGTTTCTAGATGTTTATAGGCGATTAGAAGGGCCCGAAGAATGAAAATGGCTATCACACGAATTGACTGAAAATGTGATCTCGGCCAAATTTTGCAAAAGTGATCAAGGATACATTGTTGCAGCTCGACTGAGACGTTCTGCCGCACCCAGCGTGCTCACCAGACATACCGCATTCTGATTACACTTGCTTAGATCGATGCAGCATGGCTTGGTTGGCACACGGTTCCACAAAATTGAAGAACTACGAAAAAAGGTCGATTCATTGATAACGCTTTATAAATAGTGCAAGAAAGTCGATTATTTTTGAAATATATTCGTTTTATTTGAATTCATTTATATTCTTATTTACAAGTTTATGTACACAAAGATATACACACACACCCCCACCCCCTAGTCTATTATTGATATTTATGTAATTAATGAAAAGGTTATCCCCTTTAGCACATAAGAACGTATTTACCCACTTGACATGTAGATGCTTAAGTGCTTATGCATTTCAAGTAAATATTTTACAACATGCAAATTTAAACACAAACATCTTATGCAAGGATGCTTTCATAAAAGTTTTCTATTTATGGATAATTATATCCACATGTTTGAAGCTTATATTTAAAAAAAAAAAAAGAAAAGAAAATCCATTCGACTAAGACTGAATTTAAATTTTTTGGTTCTGACTACTTATTTGCTACGCACTATATACTTGTGATACTGTTATATTAAGTTTGTGTGGATGTATGCAGCACTCAGAAGAACTTGAAGCTGCTGTTATACCAATCGATTCGGAATCGTTTGTTGGATCAATTTAAGTATGTCGATCTGCAAGAAGTTTTTGTGGACGAAACATCTTGAAAGTGGGTCTAAACGATTACTTCATATAATTCGCGCGGGCATATATAAACGAATACTTTCTTCCTTACTTGAACTTGAACTTTAAATTACATTTCCTTCAAATTTCATGTCAATATTTCCAGTAGTTTATGAAATACGCTAAGGCAAAACAATATCTACTGCGCAACTCAACAGGGCAGACGTGGAACAATAGGAAAATTCTCCAAAAGTCAAAGTAACGTTAGACTAATCTCCAATATCATAATACAAAAACCACGACTTATCTGCTTATAATTTTGACAAAGAAGTTCACGCAAAAGGTGCATTAAGTTCAAGTAATGTGTTCTCTTAACATTTGGACTCGGTGAAAGGAACTCGTAATGCATGGAAGTAAACTTAATTTAATCGCTTTTTAAAATCAATAATACATAAAATATTATTATACCATACAACGTAGCCGAAGTACGATGAACACACGCATACTTAATGTAAAACGGTCGAAGGACAGCTTATCTAATTTAACGTACCATAAAGAGGCTTATATGGACTATACTATATGGACTATACGGACATTTGAAATTTCACTACTTTTAGATGATGTACAATATATAAAGTTGTAATCTACAACGTTGTAATGACTTTTGATGTTCTAAAATCTGTTTGGAGATCGTAATTATCAAGGTGGATTGGTCGCGATTCCGTTATACATACCAATCAAAATTTTGTATAGCTCATGATTTTCATAATCTACGTCGCAATGTCTTCGCATGTATTAAGTGAACTACAAAATAGCCGAAGATGATAGATATATTATTACAAAGTAAGCTTTGACGGATATTCATTTGATAGACGACAGACCGAATCGATTGATTTTTAAAACTTAGGTCACAAGTTTGATTTTCTACGTAAGTTTTGTAAAATTTTAACAAACAAATAGACTCTAGAAGTTAAGGTTGGCATCATCATTAATTTCATTCACTCATTCACGCATGTGTAACGCTTCAGCCGCCTAAATCGTTCACTTATTTTACACTTTGCAAATGTTCGACAATTTTTGATACACATTCCGTGAGGTGGATATATAAAAACACATACATCAATAATAATATACCTACTTATAGTCTTGCACTCTAAACGTGATTATATCAAAGTTGATTTTTGAAATTCATTTATAATAAAATATATTATTCCTTTGGCACAAACAATTTTTATTTTTAAACTTTCCATGTATGGTTGAGTACATTTAACTTATATTTTAATATGTTTAAGTTGCACTAACCTTCAGCAGAGGAGTGTTTCGCATCACTTTAAAAACATTTGCAAATATGTGCACGCGTGAGTATATTTCTCTCTCAATTATATCACGTTTTTTACACTCACCATATACCGTAGGATAGAACAGTGCGGGAATGCTAGAATTATCTTTTCGTTTGTGACATCTAGCCGTACGATTACAGAATATAGATCCTATAAATTATATTTATTATTGAGATTCTAATTCTATCACTTACTTACAGATTTATACATTTTTGTTGGATAGTCAGTCTCAGATCAAATTTAAAAATTCTCAATTTTCGCCTATAGCGCTATGAGTTCTATATTTAAATCACCAAAGGTTTAAATTCATTGCAGACGAATGTTACTTTGAAGATCAATACATGTATTTATAAAGACCCTTTAAAGCTTCATTAAAAAATGAATTCATATATTATATTATATATAATCTATATAACAAAATTCGAATTAGATCACTTCGCCTAAAATGAGGGTTCATCATTTTGCTTAAAATGAGTTTTCATCTTCATTTTCGACATAAAATATCAAAAATACCTCGTTATCATCTAAAGGCTGATAGCAATAAGGCGTTACAGAGGGAGTGATTTTATAACTGATCGAATTTAATTCATGTTCAATAGTGGTTGATTCCTGGACCAAAATAGATCTGAGCAACAAGTTTCATTAAAATATTTCGAAAATTGCAACTTGCGAGTTGAACATAAAAATAGAGTGAAATGCTTAAGTTAATAATATACATATAATGAAAGGTGAGTCCATCTATACATACTCTTCGAGGTATTGCATACTTCTGCACAAACTTAATATAACCTCAGCACAAGTGATGTAAGATATAAAAATGGAACTTAAATGTTAAAAATATAAAATAAGGAAGAAAGAGTTTTCGGCATATAAAACCCTTATTAATAGAAAAATTCTAAAAGAACCGAACGTTTGCGTAGAATACAATGTACATGCAATAAAAAAGACACCGAACTTATAATTGAAATGAATTCATGTGTGTTTTCTCCATACTTTAATGCATTTAAAAAAATGTAAGGTCCGACTTTTTCTCTGCAATTTTTTACAATTAAGATATGGGCAAAAAAGAAGGTACTTTGTTTACTAAAACTTTGTTTCAAGAATGCACATGTGCTGCATATGTAACTATAATTCTTATTCCCACACTATATATATATATGTGTGTATGTCTATATATATATTCATATATACATTTTATCATTGTGTTTGCAGCACTCAAAAGAAACCTTCAGAGAGACCCCATACAATATATATATCTTTCATCAATATTACATTTAAAATCGATTTGAGGATGTCCATCTGTCCGTATGTCTGTCTGCTTGTCTGTATAAGGTCTGCCGTTAGCATTTTTCCGGTTGCAAAAATTGAAATATCTCTATTAAATTGTGTGTAAAAAAACGCCAAAACTGTTAAAGGACACGCCTACAATATAATATAAAGTGAATACACCTCTGTTTTCAGAATGTTTTTTTCTCACTACTCATAAGCTGCTTCGTCCATCCAATTCTATAGAGTATCGAAATTTGTTTTTTTTTTTTCTAAGATAAGTGTAATGGATATAACAGATTCGGTCACAGCCGAATATAATTTTCTTATTTATTTTTTTGTGGATGATTTAGTTCTGATATGTGTTTGTGTTTCAATTTTCGTTAAATATATTCAAAACAGCCAACATCACTTACATTATAGAGTATGTTAAGTTTACACGGATGCATAACCAGAAGAATGGACTCATCTTTTATTTCTTTTACCGATCAATTCGGAATCATTCTGTATCGTTGTTAGCTTGGCTGTCTATCTGTTGTAATATGTGTTTATATGCGTTCTATTCAAGTTGAAAACCGCAATTTTTGAACTATTTTGATGAAATTTAATATAGAACAAAGCTTAACCCACAAAGAGATCTTATTAGATCAGACCATTTTCTTGACCACTTTGAAAAAAAATTAACAAATGTACACAATTTCTTGGAAAATTATCTCGCCATAATGAAATGTAGAAAATTAATGTAAAAAAGTATAGTACAAAAAGTTAGATTCGTCTACACGTCACTACGCCACTTGTGGTACAACGTGTATTAATTGCGTACGAATGTGTATCATCCTCAAAAGAAGTATTTTTTAGTTTGTCTGTCCATCCATGCGGCCGTGTGTCTATCTGTCTGCACTCTGTTCATGTATTCTTGTGCCCAAGCTATCCATCAGAATTTTTGTGATATTTTGATGAGTTGAGTATATTGATGTATTTAGACCCATTTCCATAATCAATCTCTTATAGCGTTCCATTTGAGAAAAGCCTTTATGTGACAAAGATTAGAACGCCTAATATATTTCGTCAAGGATCGATGTAAACTAATATTTTGATCTACAAAATAAACGTGAAAAATGTAGGTCAGATAAGGGATCATTTGTTGAACCACATCCTAAGAAAAGAAAGTCTTTATATGATAAACTGACTTAATTTTCAATATTTTATGACGAAAATATTATATAAATAGTATAGAATATAATACTAATAGCTGTAGATTATATTAATTTGACCCAAAAATTAACTCTACCAGATTTGAAGTACATTTAGTACAAGTACTAGTCTATTTTTCGTAACTCTCACCCTCCTTATGTATAAGGAACCTTATGGGTAAGGAAATCTTTGCATGACAAAAATATCTGATCTTTAATATTTCATGATAAAAATAGTTCTGTAATAGTATTTTAACGTAAATACACAAAATTTGGAACACATAGGCCTATTTTTTGGACTTCGCTACAAATAAGGGTTCTCATGAAAAGTCGAAAATCTTTATTTAGCAACAAAGTCTAACTTTTAATACTTTAGAGCAAAAATAGTAAAATAATAAAAAATGATTCGACAGAAAAATTAAATTTGTCCGTTCATATTAGGATTCCTATGCCAAAGCATGCTTTTAGGTAGACAAAGTATAATGCATAGCATTTTTTCACCAAAGTAAGTGCAGACTCGTATGAAACAAAATGCTAAGTAAACAGAGTATTTAAGGGTTGACTTTGCTCGACTATAATGATTTATTTACTTAATAACTGTAGACTCGCATGGAATGCTCGGAATAATTATTTGTCGCATTTATCGAAGGATTAATATTTATTTTTTAATAGATAGCAGCAGCAGATCGTAACGCCCAATGACAGACGTGTTTGCTGAATAAATTTGAAAGATGATGATTACTGAAAACAAAATTGGGTGAAAAGTGTTTTAATGAAAAAAAAAATCTGAATGAAAAATTTAAGCAGTTGCAATTTGGTACCTAATGGATATAGAATTACTTATGAAAGTAATCATAATGAGTTCTTCAACGTATCCAAATTAAGCAAAAACTTTTTCCTCAATTAAAGGAGTATAAAATTCAACTAAAATCAGGCTTACATCTTTCTCGCTTTCTATTTATCAAAATAATACGTATTTTGAACAAACAAAACCCATTCATTCCTATTTATTTACATATATATCTATGAACGCAGAATGTGCTTGCACATGTCTCTATAACAATTGAGAAGAATAGGCTACGAGTTGTTTTATTGCAGATGATTACTGATCTCATTACGAAATAAAAGTTTTATAAAAGCAAGCATGATACACGCTCATATAATGCATTCAGGTAAGGTTTTGTTCATTTTTATTTTCACTTTAGGAGTCATATTAGATTTTCCAATCATTTGTAACGCATAGAAATATGCAGCGGAATCGTCATAAAATATGTATGGCAATGATCAGCGTTTATTGCTTATCTGCTTGTCAGTCGTCGAATCGACACCTAAAATTGTAATCAGAAGGCATATTCTAGATCTTTTCCTTATCTGCTATTAAAAAAATGAACTTATTTCATTTAGTTTTGAAATGGGTTTATTAGGAAAAAAAGACTTAAAGGAAGAGAGACAAAAAATTCGTTCAAAACCGAGCGATGTACTTTTCTTGTTCATTGTAGTACACATTAGGGAGTTTATTGAATAAAATACCACAAACTTAACCTGAAGTTTGTGTTCGCAGAATTTTTTCCATTTTTTTTTCTCTTTTCCTTAAGAAGATTTTCTATATGAACAGAAATCGTTATGTACTTATGTA
>KK351237.1:25114-49631 GCA_000671755.1 Glossina brevipalpis
ATTAGAGTAACTACGTTCAAATTATTTGCTATCAATGTTTAGTATGTTTAGTAATGTTTAGTTTTTTGATATAACACTTAAAGGTTTAATCGTTTAATAATATTATGAATTGAATAAATATGACTTAAGTGCACACTGAATGCATACAAATATTTACAGATAAGTGTCAAGGAATTAATTTAATTCACAAATTAATTGCCTCTAATCCATTAACCAGCAGTGTACTTCATACGATAATACGATGATATACTTGTGAACGTACTCCAATTGACACGTATAAGTGCATACAAGATATACATTTACACAGACAAGCTGTGCGTGAATGTACTAGCGACGAAACAATCAATTAACTTTGAATTTTAAGAAATAGTCGCAAAGAATGTTATGAAGAGAAAGCGTGTTTATAAAAAGTAAGCGCAAATGAGAAACGTAAAAATGTTGATATTTCGAAGAAAACTGTGCGCATTGTTTGCCTCTTTAAATGTCTGACTGATGTTATATCACCCAAAAAAGGCTTTTTCAGAAATTTTATCTTTAAACTTTACGCCATCGTTGACACTTACGAAATACTTTCAAAATGTAGTTGATTTAAACCAAACTTGAACCAAATCATCAACAACATTAATAGTTGGTCTGAAGATTATAAGTCCATGTCTGTACAAACATGCCGACCATACTTACCTTTGACGGTTTTCTGCCTTTCTACCTAACACCACAACATATGTTAATTATTTTGTTATGATTTGAGTGGCCTTTACTGATCATATAACTTTAAAATGGTTACGTGTTTCAGTCTAATTTCAAGTATCTGTATGTGTGTGTTAAAAGCAGGAGGGGAATTCTAGTACACCACCATCTACTTACCGGTTGTGAAGATAAAAATTGAAAAGTAATTTTGAAAATATATCTATGGAATTATAAGGTATTGACAGAAATTAATAAACAATTTTGTGTTTTTTTCAAGGATGCTTTAGTTTCGTATCTGTTGACGACGAAGCATAACCGTGCCGTTATCTAATTTTATCTTCTTAATCGATTCAAAAATATGTTATATTTTAATTTTTACGACAGCGGCAGATTCAGCATAAAAATTGTATCGAATACAAAACAATATTATGAGTTCTACTGTTCACAGAACGCATATATCTCACGGAAATACTAACTGTTAAATGAAATAATAATATAATCATATATAATGTAAAATCCTCTACAGAGGGTTAGAGACTTTTTCAATATTTGCAAATTTGAAATACAATCCAGATAGCGATAATTTTTATATCTCGTTTCTTGTTCATATTTATAAATAATCATTGCAATTAACGAAAAATGAAGGCTCATATAAAAAGTTTAACAAAATTCATGGGGAGCGAATCCGAAACTTAGTCGTATACAGTACATAAAACGAGTCTTTCTTACCTGTCTATATAGTATAATTTTAGAGCAGAATTATTAAAACATAAACAATTAGGTTTTTTGTTTAATAAATCATATGTGAAAACAAATAAAATTTCTTTGCTTTGGTAAGTTTAAAATTTAAAAAGAAATCTTTCAAATCCTTACATCTATCGTATGGAGTAGTAGCTAAGATGTCCGGCATTTAGCCAGAAAACTCAGACTCGATTCCAGATGCGGCGCACTGTAGTTTGTATTTTACTACTTATGTGTATTTCCCTACTTTGAAATCACGATTACGAGCTAAAAACTTTTTAAAACTTTTTATGCGAAAGATCAAACTTTGTCTCAAACTTTTCGCTACCGCTATGGCTTTCGTCAAAGCAAAAATGGCCCTTTAGCCCGGATGTAATCATTAGAAACTTAACGATTTTGTACTTTTCCTAAGTTACGAATTCAAAAAACTGCAGAATTTTTAATTTAGATTTGTTTTTGGATTTTAGATTCTGCTTTTCGCGGCCTCAACATTAACTTCCAAAATCAGGTAAGCAACATACGGTCATAACTAAAACTAAATATGCGGAGTATGTAAGTAAAGTTTTTAATACACACAACCCATTTGAATCACTTAATATATGAGATATGTACGATACGATAAGCATTGCGTAATATATATAAAATGAATGGATATTAACCAGATACAGCCTTTTCGATCTGTCTATCGATCCCCCCGCCCAAATCACGATTGCGATTTCAATGAATCTCCAAAATAAGAATTTTTTTTTTTGTTATCTTCGTTAGGTTAAGCATGAAATTCGTAATATGACTTTGAGCCAACGAGGTCGACATTTACGAAATCCATTTCACGTCCTAGAACGTTCTTCATACACCGAAATACAAAATTTACCAAGCCACTCATTCAGATCACATAATGCATTGATGTTGGCTTTTGTAAGAATAATACATTCGCATTAGCCATAAAGACATTAATTAGGTGCTTGAAAAAGAAAAAAAAAGAAATTTCCGCAGTTAAAAGTGATAAAGTAATGAGAAATATCAGTGTACATAAGGATTGAATTCGCTAATTTTGACCTTCTTCTACCTAAAATAACAATTTTCCATTTAGTGTTATTGAATTATTCAGTGTATACATACTGCTAATCGTGGAATGCTAAAAATTGCATTTTCTACATTCATTTTCTACATTCACGATTTCAAGAAATCTGATGCCAAAGCCAAATAAAAACTTTTAGAAACTCATGGTGTTCCTAGTCCATCATATCGCAATTATCGCTCCTGATCTCGATGGTTTAAAAGTGGTGATTTCGATGTGAAGAACAAAGAACAGCCTGGAAGATCAAAAAAGTTCGAAAACGACGCAAACTTTCGGAGAGCCTTTAAACACTTTAGAAATTGATGAATTAACTGTTTCTAGATGTTTATATGCGATTAGAAAAGCCCGAAGAATGAAAATGGCTATCACACGAATTGCCCGAAAATGTTATTTCGGCCACATTTTGCAAAAGTGATCAAGAATACATACTTGCGGCTCGAATGGGAAGTTCTGCCGCATCTAGCGTACTCACCAGACATACCGCTTTCTGATTACCGGTTGCTTAGATCGATGCAGGATGACTTGGCTGGCATGCGCCCTCACAAAATTTCACAAAATGTAAAAAAAGGTCGATTCATAGATAGCCCCAAACGATTACGAGTTCCTCCGACACGGAAAAAGATGTAGATAATAATAGAAAATATTTTGATTAATATATAATATATTTTATCAATTCTTCTCAATAAATGACTTCTGCAAGTGAAAAAATGATAAAAAATTTCTCACGCACTTAATATTTAAAATGAGTTTACATTGAAAACGATATCCGTGACTTCGTTCAACATTTTACTCGTATGATTTCACAATTATTGCCGTTTATATCGTAAGATGATTTATATCGAACTATAATTAGGTCGTTTTTCTGTAAATGCATATATTTGGTGAAATAATTAAAAATTAAAAGAATCAAAATAAATTATTGCCCGTTTAAGGCAGACACGAGTTATGCTTTTGGTCGTCCCTTAAATTCTACATCGTGATCGTATTTATAGCAATAAGTTTGCTTTTGGTATGACGAACAAACATAGAACTATGCTTTAATAGCAAATAAAACTTTAAAAAATTTTTTAAACTCTTTTCGAGAAACTAATATTACAATCTCATGCATACTGCCTGGAAAATCCAAATAAAACATTTATCTATTTAATCTTGTTTCAAATATAATATCATTAGATATCTTTACTAATATATCATCGAGCACAAACCTTGATATTAAAAATCAGTAGAAAATTGTCACAGGTGATTGTAAGTAAATTAAACCAAAAAAAAAAAAAAACCCATTAAAAACCCAAACCGGCTAATAAAAGTGTGACAACGAGTTGGAACTGCCAATAAAAGGATGGAAATTTCATGAAATATTTCAAAAATTCATAAACATGTATATCGCGATTTTTTTTTCAACAAAAAATCATGTTACGGACATAATTGGAAAGCAAAAGCTAGTTAGAGTATAAAAAAAATTCGAATGAAAAGTAATTAAATTAGTTACGCAAATTGATTCATCATCACTTTGA
Organism: Glossina brevipalpis; assembly: GCA_000671755.1. Taxonomy (NCBI): domain Eukaryota; kingdom Metazoa; phylum Arthropoda; class Insecta; order Diptera; family Glossinidae; genus Glossina; species Glossina brevipalpis. Next base: position 29,135 of record KK351237.1, read on the forward strand.
TTTTCAATATTAGATAAGAAGAAACGTTACGTAATTATATACAATTTAATGTTGCCTTTTATGTGAAACGTACTATATAAACGACTGTAGCGATGTAATTTAATCGCAGAACGACGGTAAATTATTGTTTCAATTTCAACGCCTATTTTAAAACAATACGAAATAAATTTGAACAGGACCGCTCAACATGATGTGGTCTAATTGCAGCTGCATTTGCATTAACGAACAATAGCTATCGCGGAGTTGAATGCCTAAATACAAGTGCATATGTACTTACATATCGAATGTAAAATCATTCGCTAGCACACCTCTTTGGCAATTACTTTGCAAAAGTTCTGCTGAAGCAATAATAACATGCCATAAAATGCGATATGGTACGTTGTTCGTTGGAAAATCATTGCATGCAAAGTACAACGCATAAAAAGCGATAACAATTAACAAGAACAGAAGAACAGAAGAACAAATTATTACCACAGTCAGAGTAGGCATTTGTAAGAATTTCTGTAAATATTTTTTTTTTTTTTTGTATTACAAACAACATTTTAAAAATCTTTACTCTGATAATGAAAATAAGTGGAAAAAACCAACTATATCGGCCTAATTCGCTTTGAAAGGAGCAACAGGATCTTCTCAGAAAATTTGTCAATTTAGTACTTTTTACTCGATGCCCATAATCAGTACGTTTGCAATCATGGGTATCACAGATATTGTGGTTATTGAGTTAAATAATTCATTGTCAAATATATGTAACGCATATGAGTATGCATCGGGGTTATTATAAATCTTGTATATAACACGTCGCTCAATAATCATAATTCATAGCCTGACATGTAAATGTCGTTAATATTAATGAATCCATATGATTTTTCAATAACGCCATTCTCCAAACGAAATGTGCCAAATTTCATGATGGTTTACAAGTTCCAATTGCTCAAAATACGACTTCCGCCGACTTTCGACACTCGGCTGAGTACCAATTTGACTCTCGAATGAATGATGAATTCATTGTCGTATACCACGAGAGAAAATCTTTTTATTTCGCTTAAACAGCTCCAAGCAATGCTTTGAATCATCAATACTTATTTATTATTTTTTGGAAAAGATGGACAAAACGTGGCCTCCATTTCGAAAAATGCTCTCTCTAATGGACAAACATTAATGAAAATGGTGAATGCACTGCACGTCAACTAAGCTCCTGCCAGTTCATTTTTCGATCTTCCGAAAAGATTTCGTGAAATGTTTGTATGTTTTCCGCTGCCAGAGCGATTAGCATTATTCGTGTCCGTAGGATCTCGTTCAGGAAACTATCGACAATTTATTGTTTTCAAAGGAGAAGAGTGGGTTTACAACTTCATAATATTATTTCAAATAGAGGATTTACAGTTATATTCTGGCATTATGATCTATCACTAACCGTAAAAGAAAATAATTTGTTTTCTTGTTATCATTTTTGGAACTTTGCATCGAATATGATATTCCGAAACAATAGTCCACATAAAACTGTTCAAAATCAATTTTACTAAAAACCAAAAACCTCACGAAAAGAAAAATGCTTTGTGACTTATGACGTCTTTATGATGACGCTCAGAATACAGCTGCTCGCTTCACGTTCTACCTGTACTGTCCATCAAAAATCACTTATACGAGTAATAATTTGAAAATTAGAGAGAGACTTACTTTTAGGTCCTGTCCGTATAGTGTATTTGTGTGGATATGTTTAGTAATATCATTACCTTTGCAATGGAGAAGTTGCTTATGAATTTTGTAAGAAAGCTGTGGAAATTCCTGCAATTGCTACGCTTATATTTAAAACCAACGACATTTGTATGGTTAGTTATGGTTTGTGCAGACGCATGCAATACTTCACCAATTAATTTCAAACCATTTTCGGTATCGATTTAATCATTTCTATTTGTGTGTCCAGGTCTTCTTTGTCTACGTATTTTGCGTTTAACTTACACAAGTTGCAATTTTGAAAATACTTTAATGAAATGTAGCACTGATGGGAAACATTTTTGGTAGAGGATGAAACATCTGGGCTATACCTAATTCAGGTGCCTCTTTTGTATGGAGAAATTCTAGAAAGTAGATACAAATTTTATATCTACCGGGTATCGCTAGTCAAAATAATCCGGTGTTTAGGTATATCATGCGATTAGAGTTTTATGACACACTCTCTCTCTCTCTCTCTCGTTCTCTCTTTCTCTCTCTCTCTCTCTCTCTCTCTCTCTCTCTCTCTCTCTCTCTCTTTCTCTCAGTCTCTTTCTCCCATTCTGTCTCTCTCTCTCTTTATCTTTCTTCTTCTCTTTCTGCGGACCTCTATTTCTCCCCTTTACTCTTTCTCTCCCTCTGTCTATCTTTTTCCTTCTTTGTCTCTTTATCTCTTTTTCTCTCTTTCGCTCTCTTTCTATCTTTATCTTTCTCTCTCTCTCTCTCTCTCTCTCTGTCTTTTTCTCTCTGTCTCTTTTTCTGTCTCTCTCTCTCTCTCTCTCTCTATATCTCTCTCTCTCTATTTCTCTTGCTCTCTCTCTCTCTCTTTCTTTGTTTCTCTATCTCTATTGAAGAACCCCACAATAAACGTTAAGACATGATTTCTTGATCAAACTAACACATCTCGCAATGCAGATAAAGCCGCCTTTTCTTCTGTATTTTTAGGTAAATATCGATATAATTTTAGGCTTCAAATATTAAGAAAAAATATTGAAGATTGGTGCCTTCACTTTTAATCCTTCAAATTAGAGAAATCAGAGTGCGCTTTTTTATGAAAACACTTGATTTCTATTTTTTACTTCACACAAAAAAAGCCTTTTTTTTATCATTCTTCATATATATTATTAACAACATTAAATTTTGTTCGAAATTTTTTTTTTTTTTTTTTTTAATCATAACTAACTTCATTTATCTCTAGTTAATTTTATCACTTTTGCATATAACATGAGTAACAAATACATTCCCTGGCATAATGCGCAACTTACCTTATAAAATTTTTAAAGTTCTATATATTCAGGCAATTTAGAGAATCGTCGTCATTGGTCTTCTTATCAAATAATATTTTTTTTCAGATGCTTTTTTCTTTTTGAATGTACTTGTATTATAATTCAAAGAAGGAATGTGCTTGCATTACTATTTAAGTACACGTAATTGTAATAAAGAATTTTTTTTAAATTGTCTTTAGATATCAACGATACGTGTTTGCGAAAAAGTTTTATTAGTTTTTTATTTATTCACTACACGATTTAATTTGTTTTTAAATTGTTTTAAACTAAAATAATTTCTTTCCTTCCGTTAACTCACACGCTCGACACGAATTCTAGCATGCACTTGTTGTAATCCAATGATTTTAATTAAATTAATTTAATACATTTTATCAATGTAACCTGAACGGATTTTAAAATGTTATTGTTGTAGGATTTATTAGTATTAGTATAAAAATTTAAAATCCTTTTAACAAAATTTATTACAAAATTCCAGGTTATCGCGCGAATATCATTTATTCTCAGCTCTTCTCTCTACTATTCTCAATTTCAAAAAAAAGTACAAAGTCAAGCTATTAAAATATTATAACCGCAGGAGTCTATTGTGATTCACGGCATTACTTTGGGTGGTTTTTCATTTTCTTAGTTTCGTATTTTCTTTTAAGTAGAACCAATTATTCAGAGAATGTCTGCTACAGTGATCGACTTTGAAAAGTAAACGAGGTATGCATTTACTTGTGTATTTCTATAATCCTTGCATGCATGCGTACGTATCCTTTTTACATTTCTTTAATAAAACGAGCAAGAAGGATTTGAATTCATATTAAATAACTAAGAAAATTATATTCGGCTATGCCGAAACTTTTATACTCACCACTCTTATCATAAAAAAGTGAGCAAAATTAAATTGTAATAGGTGGACGTGGCAGTGAAAAAACTTCCAATGTTTCTGATAAATGTAAAGCCGATATCTTCATTTTAGCGGCTAGGAGAGTGTTTGCCATTAGACATTAGATAGTTAAGCAGCCAGACCGACGGTTAGGTCTACGTGGATTCCGAATTTCATATTGATCAAGAATATATACATTTTATGTAGTTCTAGAAGCACCTTTCCTAGTGTTACAAAGATTTTCACAAAACAAGTTGAAATTCAATATTATGTTACATCGTTTGGGCGCGGTCGATTTTTTTCATTTTTACACAAAGACTACCAATTTTCGATTGCTCTCTTTGCTCTAAAAGCAGAGTCCACGTCGTACTGTAGGTGAGTCCTTTAACCGATTTGGCCCATTTTCAATACCTGCGTGCAAGAACTTTCAATGTTCCAATGTTCAATTTGAAGCCGATATCTTCATTTTTGCCGCCAAGAAAATGTTTACCACAGGCATTAAACAGACGGTCAAACGGACAGACGGACAGATGGACAGACGGGCATGCTTGAAACGATTCTAAATTTCATGCTGATCAAGACTATATATACTTTGCGGGATTCCCGAAGCTTCCTTGTGGTAGTCACAAACCAAATGACAAAATGAAATATATTCTTTACCTTCGGTGGAGGATATAAAAAATAATAAAATAGTAAAAATAATTGGTTTAATACTAATTCTTGGTATATAGTCTTCTTAATAATTCTGTCTATAACGAGTAAACGTAACAAATGTAAACTTGTAACCCTCTAATACCTTTTACAAGAATAGAATTTACAGATAAGACTAGATTCCATTACTTCGTAAATGATTACAAGTGAGCAGCAACTATTTAAAGAGGTAATGTTGGGTTGGCTTTCAAAACCTCGTCAAACACTTTGTGAATTTTTTTAATATCGAATAAGATCTAGTTTGCATGATATGAAAATGACATAAGGTATTGATAGTTTCTTATTTAGTCTTCTAGCTTTTGTTGCCTTGAGCGTTGGGTTTTTACGTATTTAATTTTTTAATTTTTGTATTTTTTTACAATTTTTACAAGCGCATATTTTTGATTTTTTTTTGTGATATTTGTAATGAAACTTTTCGGCTTGCAGTGGAATTCTTAATCATTACACCTAAAAATATTGAACGATTGTGACCCTGTAGACACAGCGTTTGTTGCCAGCTAATTTTCATTCTGTCATCTGAAAGAGAAATATTCTACAACACAGAAAGGAGATAAAACAAAAAAAAAAACCTTGAAAAGTGAACGTACAAAAAATAAGGATATGGCAAACGGCAGGAAACGAAAGTCAAGGGGCGAATTAAAAAAATCGAACTCAATCGAACATCAAGAGATGAAAGAGTATTATATAATATCGCCCGAGGAGAAAAAAGGACGAGATTTGAGGCACAGTCATTGCATAATGGAATTACAGACTTGTGCCCATTTCATAAATGGTAAATAAATGCTAAACACACTTTTACCTATTCTGATTGTATATACTTTGTTGTAGAAGCTGTAAAAAATGTGGAGCGACAGAAAGAAAAGCAGCGACTCTTAGATAAATGGAATGGTTATGTCAATTGTGATCCAATACCGGAACCAAATATCCCCGCAGATGTCCATACGAAGATGAGTAAACTGCAGATATTAGAAGAACTTAATTTAGGCATGAATTGGATGCTATTAGCGGATGAACGCAGCATTTTGTCACAGAATATATTCCGTGAATTTAGAACAAGGAAAGAATTACTAGCATCGACTGAAAACGAATTTGCAACGCAATGCGTACAAACAATTGACATTTATTTGGACTTATTACAAAGAGTAGAACGCTTTTGCATCGATGGAAAACAAAGAAGCAAAGTCAGTAAAGAAGCCTTAGATAATATTGAACTTCTAAAGGAAAAGCTGCAAAACGAAATTCGAGATTTACTTAATCGTTACACCTATAGAGTCTTAAGTACTGGATTATGCTATAAAATGTGAGTAATAACACGATCTCCAAGTAAAATTATCGAATTTAATTACTAACTATGGCCAGATCGATAATTCAATCAGAGGATAATTTTCCTAGAACATTTTCTTTTTTATATCGGATAAAGATAGGTTAAAATATCGAGTTATATTTTAAAACTGTGCCTCTAAAAATCAAGCCAGTTTTTATGGGTTTAAAGAATGCATTTCCCTTCAGACTCTGGCTACCGAAGATCACAGTTTGTTAGCTCTGTTTACATCTCTTTCATTCTCTTATTTTTCTATTTATTTGTTTATTTTATTTTTTTTTTTTTTTTTTTAATGGACGTTTTCTCAATTTACAGATCGCTGGATTCCCTGTCTTGGGAGCATACTCTCGTAACGAACAACTTTGAAATGCATATATGGGGCTTACAAAATGTTCCAATACGTTGGACACATTTACCGTAAATTAAACACTTATAGATCATTATTTTCTTATTTCATTCTTCCTCACTTCTTAATCTCTTTGTCTTCATAAATTTGTTGCAGTGAACCACGTATGCTAGTCGACTTTCATCAATTGAATGTAATTCTTCATGTACCATATTCGATGTTGCGCGATGGTTTGACTATTCAAGCACTTCATACAAATTTCGATCATGTGAGTGAGAAAGTAAAGGGAATTGATGCGAATAATCAAAAGCCAACAGAAATTCTTTCTAGCTGCATTAAAGGTCAGTTTGATTCATTTATTTATGCAGATATTTTATTTTTACACTCATTCGTTCATTTATTAAAAAATTACGACTACATACGTTTACCGTTATGTTACTCTTATACACTCTATAGAGAATATTACAAAATTTTCCTGAACGCCAAGCCCCCGCAATCCATTCCCTTAAATACAAAGTAATTTAGAGTACTTTGATAGCCGATAAATAGTAGTATATATATAATCTTTTAAACGATGCTCTGATATATTTTCACTCTGGTTTTGATAATATCTGCAAATAATTGCTAGCTTGTAGTGAGCCTGTTTATGCGAAAAGATAAATCTAATAAATAAATAATCAACCAGTAATTAATGAGAAAAATCTAAATTAATTTTTTGTATAAACGATCTGAGGCAGTGAACAGAAAGATATCTTTCGCAAATATTGATTCAGAAGTTATTTCAAAGGCTCAATGCAAAAGTCGATATGATCCGTTAGAGATCGTTCTAAAAATATATAATATATATTTGGCACGGCCATGTAATATGAAAAAAAAAGCCGTTAGCTATCCCCCTCACCTAGATGTGAATGCAATTAACCAATTTAATTTATAAAGCTTCGCCCAATGGGAAAAATTATTTTTTCTCTTAAGATACTCATGATTCTTCACAAACTATGCTTTAAGCTCTGTCTGTAGCATCGTTTTTTACGTACTTTTCTTCTTTTTTTAAGAATTGCCAGAATGCTTGCAAAAGGAACTATATTTGCAAAACGAAATTCAGGAAGAAGTTCGGAAACAAATTGTGAGTAACTATCAGGAATATGAAAAAAAGAAAGAAGAATATTTGATAGCTCACAGTCAAAAGACGAAAGGCAATAAAAAGGAGAAAAAGGTGAAAGGTATCAAAATGCGGAAACCGCAAAAAATTAACGATGACGAATACCCCGAGATTTTTGAGATATTTCTTGAAAAGGAAAGCAGACAACATAAAGATTTCATAGATAACATTTATAACGCTCAAATTCGGCATTTAACCTATGACGAGGTAGAAAATTTTTTAAATTTTATCCGGCACAATTGTTTTTACAGTCATTTTACAATTTTAGATCAATCTTAAGAGATTCACAATTTTGGGAGGCATATATGAAGTGAATTTTGTTCAATCGCCTTCACTGGCAGATTTTACAAGTTTCAATATGATCTGGCATATTGACAAGCAAAATATTATTCTTGACAATGAGGCGGCACGCATACACAAATATTCACGTAGTACGCATTACTCGCGAAACCAAAGTATTGTGGATGTAAGAGAAAGTCGTGTAAGCCTCTTAAACCCTAACCTTGAGGCATTACGAGAAACAATTGATCCCGAAAACCCGTTTTTTGTATTGATTTTTCAATTGCCTGAGCATCTTTGCTATTGGAGCGAACCAGTTGTGTGCCAATATGAGGTTATCGAGAAAATTGTGACGATTGAAAATAATTCAAATGTGTTCAAAGATGCTCATTTAGTAGACAGCTTAACTCAAGAAATTCGAGCAAATGCGGAGCAAGCAAGACATTATTCCAAAGATGACACGTGTCCTTTCCAATTTGCGACAGCTGATAAACATGAGATTGTAGAGGATTGTTATGTTGACGATTTTTCATTAGTCTCGCATTTAAGCACAAAAGAATTGCGTAAAATAGAGCGATTTTGTATTCCCCAAATGTTGTCCTCGTTCAAATTTAATAAAGAGATTCAAGAAGATGCACAAAAGAAACGAAAACGCCGAAATTTAAATGCCAGGCTGTTACGTCGTAGTCGCGGTTACTCCTTTAACAAGAAATTATTTCGTATTTTTCAATATGATGAAGCACAAAACAATCCGGAGCGTTTATTTACAATTTTTGGAAAAGGGGAAACGTTAAAGTTTTTAAACCGTCTTGAAAGATTCTCAGAAACCTCATCATCCGCACCAGCAACTTTCTATCAATTGTTCAAGAGATTAAAATTAATTAAGGAAATGTATCAAAGTAAAATAAACAAAATTTTGCAGTTGCCCGAATTCGCACCAAAAACTGAAGTTTTGCAAAAAATAAAAAAAGATAAGAAAGATACACGTCAACCATTGTTGAAGTCGAAACGATCCTCAGCTAACCTAAAGCGGTTAGCTAAACAACGTTCACGTCAATCCATTAGTAGTGCACATCCATCTCTCGGCTCATTTAGCAAGTATCTTATACATCAAAGAGAAAGTACTGGAAAAAATATAGAGAACGAGAGTAGTGAACATGAAATGACCAAAACTATAACATGTGCCCATTGGACCACTCAACATGTTAGAAGTTCATGTTTCATCAAAGAAGAATGTAAAATGATAATTGAAACTGATCGATTAGGTGAGATCTAAAAGCTATAACTACATCTATACATGTAGAAAATATTCATTAACTAGTATTCTTATATATTTTTCCCTACACTAAGGTATTTTCGGTTTCGCTTTTGACCGTTATGAACATTTCCCTTTCAAGTATTGGGAACTGAAGCCCAGCGAAGGCAAGTAAGTTCCTTCTAAATTGTGCCGAATTAAAATACTTAATAAATTTCCTGCCAACTTCTTTTTGGCAGCCCAAAAAATGAAGTGGTTTTTACTTTGGAAACGCAATATGTCCGATGTACTCTGTATATAACCAGCGAAGGTATATGCGGGGAGATGACGGAGCCTAGCACTAACCATATAAAAAATCCAAAAAAAAAGTACCTGATTATTGATAAACCGATTAACGATTACGTCAAATTTCGGAATCTCTTAAAAGAAAGACATATCAACATATTTCCAGATCAAGAAGCCTATCACTATATTGACAATGGTCACTATTCACCAAAGCATTTAGCTACTGAAATGCATACGTATTGTTGTATGGCTTTACATTGTACACAAGTTGCGTTCAAACGCAGCATATATAACCGTATAGCTAAACGACGCGACATAATTTTAGAATATACTCATCTCGCGGATAAGACCTTAAACAATCTAGAAATTCATATTACACCTGGAGGAGCTACGTTTGTTCAAGTTTCCGAAATATGCTCAGAAGATATGACCGAACTGGTATTGGCTTACAATCTTACTTGGCGCAATGTCGGCGTACGTAATTATTTGATATGCTCTGGTCTGATCTTATGAAATTTTATATTCACTAGAATGAATATCTTTTTGCAGGTTTATTGTGATTTACACCAAACTATTTGTTCGGTTCACGCTGGTTCAATGGAATCACGTTGCAGAAATGACAAACTCATTTACTTTGTAAAATCACTTCTCGGTGATGTAAAACCTTTGAGCTTTTCCTGAATACGTGTTCTAAGCTTGGTTAGCTGGGGGTCAATATATCTGCAATTATTTGATCTCTGAGTTTACTTCTAAAAATGTGTATAACAAAACAGTGTGTAAAATTAAATTAAATATTTTAGATTAATCACTTCATCGTTAGTGTTCGTTACACGAGTTCTAAGAATTAGATCAACAATAATTATGAAAATGGGAAAGAATTCGCGCAATTTATGGAGACAAAGTATATCCGCTTATTCCCACCGTTTTCCCGTGTTCCCATCAAAAGGCCAAAATAATGAGATTGATAGAGAATGTCTCGGGCATATTTCCCATTTTCAGAAATGGAATTGAAAACCTAGTTGTCGCCTCCTATATGCACAATGTATTCACAAATGTTACTTTGTATCAAGTGGCAGATTCACAAGTTGACATTTTTTCACAAATTCTTTAACTTTATCTGAATTAGCTAACGTAATAATAGGGCTCTAAAACCTATAAAAACAATAGGTTGTTATGCGGATCGATAAAAAATAAAAAAACAAATCATAGATGGAAAAATAAATGAATACCTGCGTTTCCAATACCGTTTTTGATTTTTTCGGGAGATTTGGACTTTTTTTTTTTTATGTTGTATAAAGGGAACACAGACGCTGGGTCAGTAAATAATACCCGAACTATAAGAATTTTAAACTTAGGTAAGAGTTTTCAAATGACGTTTTATGAATTTTAAAAACCAGAAACTACAATTTACGCATATAAAAAATTTCTGAAAAGTAGATGAATAAATTGTTACTATAATGCGTTATAGGTCATTTTAGTAGAACGAGGTAGGCTACATGAGTATTCAATCTGTCCAATTTGTCAATGTTTAAAGAAACTAATCGCTCTTGCAGATACATTGAAAATGTTGACAAAGTTTTATGGTGAAAAGACGATGACACAATGAAAGTTTTATCAGCGGTACAAAGATTTTAAAAATGACGGAACTGGTTTAACATGAATCAGAGGTGGGAAGAATATCCATCTGGATCAGCGATGAAACTACGTACAAAATTAAGAATTCTTTTACTCTGTTATTCTAGACTAAGCATTAGAGATCATCTAGATGCTATTGGAATATTAATGCGAACTGTTCAATCTCAAACTTTAAACATTTATTTCCATTTGTCTCGTATGTCCTTCGGTCCGATTCTAAACAAAACAAATTGACTTGAATGAAAAACAACGTCAGATTCGAATCGCTGAAGAAATGTTTTGTATTGATGATGATGATCTGCATAATTATTGACGATAAGGTCTAAATGTTATGTTTACGATCCAAAATGACGACGATCAAGAATCAAAAGTATAGGAATGTAAATAAAATACTTTCTAAAGTTTTCATGTCAAAACCTTTTGTTGGTGCATTCAATTTTGAATATCTTTGATTTCATGTAAAAAAGCTTATTTTAAATGCGATTTTGTATCCATCGAAACATTCCACCATCATATCTAAAACATTATTTTTATTAATTGATGAGAATTGAAGTACATCGAATGGATATAAGTGTATAATGTTTGGTCAATGTTTATAAATAAATATAAACAGAATTTAATTAAAGTCTACTTTAAATGAGATTTGAAAGTGTGCTTAAATATCTGTACGCATGTGAATATAAATATATAAGAACAGTTTATTGTGCATATAAGAGCTTATTGATTTAAATAAATTTCATTAAAAAATTTTAATCGAATACAATAATTGAATATTATTAATTGATCTAAAAAATATTGAGACGCTAAAGTAAAAATATATATTTCGTTAATTTCATCCATATATACGTTCTCTAATATTCATACATACTGAATTTATTTATTATTAGATCTAATATGGAAACTATCGTTTAGAAAGTCGTGCCCTTAAAACAATCAACAGGTCCCGATCTATCGTACTCTACCCATGTGCGTCTTTCACCGGAAAAAAAGTAACAACATAATTGGCTAAAGCCAATTATTAAATATTGTACAGCACATCGCCTAATAAAAAAAAAAAATTATAATTTGGTGGCCTGTCCAATTCAAATTTTTCACATAAACTCTTAGTGTGCCGAAATATTATTACTCAGTGATTTCTTTTTGTGAAATTTTAAGATTTATAATTTTTGTTTGTTTTTTTTGGCTATAACCATTTTTTCACAATAAATTGTTATATGGGAAGTGGTCGTGAAAATGCGCCGATCTAAACCAATTTCAATTGCGTTCGTCTCCTCTCCCATACAGATGAAAATCTCATATTCAGATGAAAATTTCTTATACATGATGAAAAATCTTTCATATAGAAGAAACATATCCCATACAGATGAAAATTTCCCATACAAATGAAAAGTTTCCCATACAGATGAAAAGTTTCTCACACAGATGAGACATTTCCCATACAGATGAAAGATTTCCCATACTAATTAAAAATTTCCCATACAGATGAAACATTTCGCATAAAGATGAAAAATTTCCCATACCGACAAACATTTTGCATATGGATAAAAAGTTTTCCATATAAAGATGAAATGAAGAAGATGAAAGACTTCCCATAAGGATTAAAAATTTCCCATATAAATGAAAAGTTTCCAATACAGATGAAAATTTCATAAGCTGATGAAAATTTCCCATACAGATGAAAATTTCCCATACAAATGAAAAGTTTCCAATACAGATGAAACATTACCCATACTAATTAAAAATTTCCCATATAGATGAAAAGTTTCCCATACAGATGAAGCATTTCCCATACAGACAAACATTTTGCATATGGATAAAAAGTTTTCCATATAAAGATGAAATGAAGAAGATGAAAGACTTCCCATAAGGATTAAAAATTTCCCATATAAATGAAAAGTTTCCAATACAGATGAAAATTTCATAAGCTGATGAAAATTTCCCATACAGATGAAAATTTCCCATACAAATGAAAAGTTTCCAATACACATGAAACATTACCCATACAGATTAAAAATTTCCCATACTGATGAAACATTTCGTATAAAGACGCAAAATTTTCCATACAGATGAAAATTTCTCATACAAATGAAAAGTTTCCCATACAGATAAAAATTTCATATGCTGATGAAAATTTCCCATAAAGATGAAAAATTTCCCAAAATTTCTCAAAAATCGCGATGTGGTGCTTTAATACAGAAATACATGATAGACAATATTAAATCGATTAAGAAAATGATACGAAATCGTTCAGTGTTAAAAACTCTTTTGGGTGTCGCATACGTCCGTACAAAGTGTTAATATATACTGTACGACAAATGGTGTAAAATATTAATTCTCTGCGTATTTTATGAAAGAATGCTTGCATTCAATGACTATAAAAATAAATTTGATTAAAAACTGCTAGGAAAAACATGAATAGTAATAGAATATATATATATATATATATATATAATAGAATATGTATATGCGAGAGCTATAAAATTAAAAAAAAAAAAAAATAATTTTAATCATCCATCCACTTATTATTCTATTAATAATTTCGTAATGTGTAATAATGAAATATAAATAAAAACTGATGAGAATGCCCAACTCAAGTCAGATAATATATTAATGCGTAGAGCAAATTAATATCTTGATTTTTTTTTATACGCATTTGTGAATCCATTTCAACGAAAAAAAAATTTTATGATCGAATATATTATTAACAAACTGTGTTAAGTTTTAAAACACACACTCGACAATTATGTAAATTTACGTGTGGGTGAGTATTTGTTTATGCTTACATCTATGAAATTTATGCGTGTCCATATGTTAATTAAATGCATTAACTCAACAAAAAAGTCTAGGTTTATAATCACGATTAATTCATTTATTTATTCATTCAACGTCATTATCAGTGAAAAAAAAAGAGTTATTTGCTAAAAAGAATTAATTTAAAAAGAAAACGAACACATTATTTGTACATCAATATCCGCTATTTCCAACTATTTGCATAATATACGATTAGATATGTTTCTAACTGAGAGCTTTTTATTCGCCTTAGTCCGCTTAAAAGTTTCCAACGGAGAGCTTCTCATATACCTGATTACCCGATAAGAGTTCGCTTAAAAGTATTTCTTTTCGTCTCGTATGTTGTTACAAAGTGAACAGTTTGCATTCTAAAATGATTTTATTTTTCTTAAAGCTTAATATTTTTTTTATTTTATGTCTAAACGGATGTACCGAAATTCCGATAAAATCTCAGTCCATAGTTGATGATGAATAATTTTTTCCCTTGAACAAAACGCTTACCAAGAAGAGAGGTTTCAAGGTTCAGCAACTGGTAAAAAAAAAATTCAGTTAAGTCTAGATTTAATGACAAAAGTGAATGTTTTAATAATTCATAATATGAATCTTTTAGAAACTTTCATAACTATGTGCTGGTAAAGGTTATAAGAATTCTTCTCTAACGATCATTTTTACCCAACTGATCGATAAGATTTTAATAATATTCTTCGTAAAATATTTTATCAAATTAAATTTAGAGAAAAGATTTTTACATTTCCCAACCGATATTCGTAAACCTAATCGATCGGGTGAGAAGATTTTAATAGATGGCGCCTATCTTTCAATATTGGTTTATAAATTATCCTCTTTTGATCTCTGTTGAGTTCTCTACGTGATGTGGATATCATTGTCTCAAAAATAGCCCAAGATATCGCAAATACAAGAAAATAATCTTTTACTTTGTAATACATTTTGAATTTTACATGAAAGTCCCGAATAATTTTTTTAGAAAATTTATAATTTTCTTGATATGTTAGACATGCTAGATTCAAGTCAAACATTTATATACAATATTCAATTATGGTATGTAGTTAGAACAATTTGTCTGTCATTTTAAAAAGTATGTTTACATAATTCTGGTATTATGTGCATGTATGATGATGATGATGATTACGTTCTTTTGGCAAAAATAAATTCACAATTCAATTCAGTAAAATTATATTATTTAAGAGAATTTTAAAAGTAAATACGATTAACTTGAAAAACAAAATAAATCTAAATAAAAAAATACATTTACATTACATTCAAATTGAATTAATTTTTAAAATCATAAACTTTCTAACATAAGTTTATTAAGAAAAAAAAATTTGCTTTGAATTACTTGGGGATGTTTGCTTCAAAAAGAAATTATTTTCCATAAAAGCCAAACAAAGCAAAATGTGAACAAAAAAGTAAACATGAACGGACTACAAATGAATAAAATTTTGTGGTAAATGACCATTCATCTTACCATGACTCCGTAATGTTAGCATGTCCTTGTTATGAAATTTTAATATTTTTAACTTTTCGACATTAATTCACTCGTATTATAAATGCGGTACTTTCATATTGCAAACTGTCTTTTATTTTAGCATTTTTTTTTTTTAATGAGCTTTACGATTTTGCAGATTCTGGTAATGTACGAAGAACGGCTGTATGGGCAAACCAAAATATATGCATGATGCATTAACTCAAATTGTAACAAAAGGAAAGACAAATTAAACTCAGATTGCAGTGGATCGTTCCGATCGCCAGATTCACCAGAAGATCGGTTCTATTCTCTATTGCTAACAATTAATTGTGATTCAAGTGCATAATTGAGATAAAGCGTCCAAAGTTGATCAATAAAAAGGACGTTGTCCTCGTTTAAGACGATGCTAAACTACGCCCACTTTTAACGATTCATTAAAAATTAAGAATATTTGGTTGAAAAGTTTCGATGCATTTACCATATAACTCGCGTCCTATCTCGTTCGACTATCATTTGTTTCACTACGTGCAGGATTCTTTCATTGTTACAAAGCTGAATTTAAAAGGGATCTGTTGAAATTATTTGGTTTAGGTTTGCTCAAAAGCCCTGCACTGTTGGCAGCAAAATTTTATTGATTAAAATGTTACATATTTAATTCAGAAAATTTACTTAAAATAAAATGAAAAATTGTGCGAATTTTGATGTATGAAAAACGGAACAAGCTGTTTTCTCAAACAAATATTTTCGCTCCGGTATTGTAACTTCAACAACATTGGCTTTATATAATAACTTCTCACGTATGCTGTACTCAAATCGCTATTGTTGTAATTATTTTCATAATCGAAGAACTAATATGGGTTTTCGACGTTGCCACCAAGGTACACGCACATCCGACAAAGCGAAGTCTCAGTATGCCGTACTCAACACGTATGCATCGAATTATTAAAAATTTAGCGAATTACGTGTTTTTATGAAAAAGAAAAAATTATAATAGCGTACCTAATTAGGATCTTCATATGATTCCTTTATTAATTAAAACTTAATGAACGGTGTATCGGAATGTAACCGTCCATAAATCAATTTGAATTTGAATTTTATAAAAATTAATTTAAGATGTAATATTTTACTATTTTTTTTAGTCCTTCCTATCTGACCATTTAAAATGACTACCTTGTACCATATACTTAAAAAAAAGAATGTTTAATGTCCGATAAAATAAAAAAAAAAATAACCACAAAAAAATTAGTATGAAATGATGATTGAATGGTTCAAAAAAACTTATAAATGAAAACATACATCATAATCAAATATTCGAAGATCAAAAAAATGTGCAAACATTTTATGTTTTAACACCTAAATGCAACACATAAAAAACATAGTTGCATATCATCAGATAAATGAAAAATACAAAAATAAAAATTAAATTATTCTCGCAAACGCAATGTTGTATCATTTACTCAATTTCACATGAACGTTCACGGCGAAGCAAGCAATTTGTACTTTGACTATGAAAATTCTTCATCCATTAATTATTAAAATATGAAAAGTTTTACAAATTCATACCACAATGCGTTATAAATAATCCTGGGGGGCCGTCATGTTGTTGTGTAATCTTTTTGATGTAGCTTTTTACGCGATGTCGTATAAAAACCGATACTATAGCATCGTGTAAGCAAATTTTACTCGCTATAGTCGGTTTTTGCGTTCTCCTGTTACGTCAAATCTGCTGACACCTAAGTAGGTTTATTAGTATTGAGTATAAAATAAGGAAATTTACTACCACAACCTCTTTCAAAGTTGGATTTGTGAGAAAAAAAAACGGGAGAGAGGTGTGAAGGGAAACATAGACAAACTTAAATATATTGTTCAACCTTTGCAATTAAAATTTGTGCATTTTCTTGTGCAAAAAAAATAAGAGATTTATTTAAGAAAGTAAGAATTTGCAAATTAAAATTTTGTAAAATTCTATTCTCATTTCATTTTGCATTCTTAATACTTCTTACGATATGTGTTTTGTTTATACAAAATAAACAAATGTCAATTTATCTCTCATTTTTTACGACTCTCTCGCTATATTGGAAAATTTCCCGTACTCTAGTGGAAAGTTAGCGATACTGTGTTATATGATGTTAATGAAACCAGCTATCGTGAATCACATTTCAAAAGACTACTATCGATTTTTAAAACTGACACAACTACCATGGGGACGCTCCTGGTCTTTTATTTACGGATGTCGACCGGTTATTCTGTTAGTCAACAAATAAACTGCTAACGATATCTGTTTAAAACAAGAAAAAATACAATAAAGAAATGATCGATTTTCATACTTTGAAACTCGTTCTTTCATTTAGCAATTCTGTCTACAAACGAAAGAATATGTTATACTATTTTTTTCATAAAAAATCTACTCATTCTATCGGTGTTGTTTGAAATCAATAATTGGAATTTTGTCTTATAATTTTTAAAGTCGCAGTTATTCAAATAGATATTTAAGAAGAAAGAACATTATATTCGTTTTGGTAAGAATCTTTTATATTCACCAACTGAAAGCAAAATATGTTTTACATAAATGCATTACAATTCTTCACTGCTACCATGAGAATTTTCCTAATCAAAATCACTTATAAAGAAAATCAAATTTTAAGTCAACATTTACAAATTATTGGCTCCAGTTGTTTGTCTATTTTAGCAGGGTTATCACAGTTTTGTAGCTTCTTTTCGATCAAATAAGAATGTGCGGTAGAAAAATTATAATAAATTTCAAAATAAACTTTATTTTCAGGTTATTTATCTAAGATTTGCAATAAAGAATCCCGATTCTCCAGCCGTCATACCTAAATTCGATGCCATACTAACGCAGAATGCTAATAAAATTATTTAAACTTTAATTTATGTTTATTAAGATCTCGAAAAAGATCCAGACGAATGAGAGCTGTTTTTGTGTTATAACGTTGTCTAGTCTAATAGAGTTCACCGTAAACGAAGGGGGGTATACAGGGCCTCGATCTGAATTCAAAAAATTGGAAAAAGAAAAAAAAACAGGAAGTTTCTTATTGGTTTTTCAAATATTCTCCCTGATGATGATTAATAGACTTTTGAGCATATGCTGAAATAAAATTTTTTATTTTAACGAATCTGGCAATAAATTATAAAGTCATAAATTAAGCGCCTCTTTTTTCGCTCTAAATAGGATTATTTATTTTGTGTTTTTTTAATATAAAAGAAAAAGAAATGTTTTATAGTGCCTAGTCAGAATTTTATAAAATGGAAATATCCTATCAATCCATTCCTTTCGCTGATGTATAAGAGTTCGGATTGTCATGATAAAATATGTTTTGGTGTAGCGCTTTGATTTTTCTTAGCTTTGTGATTATTTCTAATAATCAAATGTTAATCAGTTTTCGTCAGAAAAAAATTTTGCTTAAAAGAGTAGAACATGAGAATTTTGTAAGGTTTTTTTTCAGCTCGGTGGATATCTTCATAAAATCATAAAAGCATTTTTAAATAACTTTTCATGATGATTTATTTTATGAAGTGATAATGATTTCATAATGATTTATTTTATGAAGTATTTTCTAGAGATGACCAAGTTAAGCACTCGCTTTTAGAGCAAGTCAAGTTAAGTAGATGGTTTGAAATTATCGATAAATCACAAAAATCGATTTGAAGTCTTTTCTTGAAATTTATCTACCATTACATGAGCAAAGCCTTGAATTAAATTGATCAAGACACTTGATGTTAAGTTTGATCTTCTTATTTATTGAGTTGATTGTTATCAAATATCATTAAAAATGTTCCTAAAAAACTATTTACTAGACATACCAAAGATGCAAAATTTCAACTCGATTAAATCGATTGTAACGTTTTTCGAACTTTTCGAATTAACTTGGAGAGATGTTAGAAAAAAATTATAAAAAAAGAAAACTTTGTACAGAGAATACGTGAAAATAAATAAATCTACGATACATATATTCTCGTCTTGCAAAAATTTATGAAATGTAACGTTCTCGCTTTAGTTATGAGAGTGAAAAATTTTTATGTCATTTGACTTTCTCCCTTTACATACTCGTATATCGGTCTTATGATAACAATGATCATATAATGATCGCAAAATATCAATTTTAAGAATTAACGAAGATGGCAACCTTTAAAACTTATAAATTTTATACTCATCACTGATTTTGTGACAGTCAGAAATATGTCCACCACATCGACTGCTTATAAATTGAATGCAATGTTCAATGTAAAGTTATCGTGCCATAGAGCTAGATTTTACTACAAAAATTTGCCATGAGTTCTACATTTGATGAGGAAATAAAAAATTCTATGAATTTGACTAAACTTATATCTAACAACGTATACATATATCAAGATACAACAATACAAATTGTTACCAGCTATTGGTAAATGAAAGAAAAGCTAATCGAGATCAAATTGATAGTCAAAAAAATTTGATTAAGAAATCAATAATTTATCAATGCCCTTTAACTGATTTATATATATCGGAAAATCAAAGAATATTTTACACGAATACTTGAAATTCTAAATAGTCAAGAGAGTGTTTCAAACTAACCGTGTGTATTAAAAATAATTGAAGTCAATTATTTTTTAGAATTTTCTGAAAGCGCATATCTAGGTGTTACAGATGAAATTAAAAATTTATTGTCGCAATATTTTGAGATCATGTGTACAATAAATGTTACTCACTCCAATTATTATTATAACGTTTTGTGTGTCGTACTTTATTATACTTAACATTGATGAACTTTTTTAATAATATTAACGAGAGAAAGAGAGTCCTATCTACTTACTATCTACTGCTGCTTCTGCTGCTGCTGCTGCTGCTGCTACAACACCGTCGAGATTTTCTTTTCGTAGATTTTTTTCACGTCAACGTTGTTTCAATAATTTATTACACATAAGTGGAATAAAAATGAGAAAAAAAAATTTATATTTACTTTGGGATGAATCTCCAAAGCTCACTTATACATAGAAATTGTAACGGTTTTTCATTATTGCGAGCGTGCTTGTAAGCGTGTATAATGCCCATTAAAGTTATATATCCTCTAAATTTTAGATTAATGTTCGCTGTTTGGATTGTAAGTTACAATTTCTTCCCTAGTATAAGAGTAATTATGAAGAAATCTGTGGTCATCACATGTCAAGTTTTAACTTTTTATCGCAATTTTTGTCACTTAGAGTCTTAACACGCATGACGATACATGGGCATGTGCAAAAAATTCAATCGACTCAGAATTATAGGATTTTTAACTGGTGTGAAGTTAGCCCACATTACTCTGGCCCACATTTATGTCTTTGCTAAAATGTGGGCTAGCTTCACAGTGTGTGCGTGTCTTTGCTAAGAT
>KK351237.1:61794-74342 GCA_000671755.1 Glossina brevipalpis
ATAAAAATTTTATAAAATTTTTATTAATTTCATCAATGATATGAAACATTTTAGAAAACTATGATTTTCAATGACCAAATATTAGTTTGGGGAAAAGGTAATCCATTATTTTCCAATTCGAAATGTTAAATAAAGTCCTGAAGTTCTTATAAGATTGGATGGATTACCTTTTCCCCAAACTAATATTTTTCATGAGAATTCTTAAAGGGAATTGTATAAGGGAGGTCAAAACATAAACCGATACAAATGTAATAAATTATTAAAGAATTTATGATTATTTAATAGATCTTCCTATGACATCAAGGTATCCCACGATGAAAATTATTCCAGGTTAGTGATTTGACGTAAAAACTTGCTGACCTAAATTTGGACCACATTAATCTATTTTTTACGGACATTTCTTTTTTTCAACCTTATTTATTTGATTGCGCGTAGTACAGATATAGAACTTTTTTTCGGCCTTGCATTGAGCGCTTAAGTTATAAAACCTTTGTTGTCGATTTGAATATTCCTCATTGGAATTTTGAGAAAAATATTCTACTTCTCAAAAGGAGAGCAAAAAGGAATACTTCAAGGAAAGACAATACTGAGTCACGCACACAATTTGAAACTCTTTTTTAATATTTATAAAGATTAGACCTCTAGGTGGGCAACTGATTTTCAATGATACAAAAGTCACATTCCAAAAGCAATTTTGTGTAGCGACGGCAATATTCGTAAGTAAACTTTTTATCTTTTCCACATAGATGTTAAATTATATCAGCATAATATATTATTATAATAAATATACAAAAAAGAACATTATATGAAATTCATTTCACCCTCACATAAATAAAAGTCTATCCATTTCATGGTCCGGATTTTACAATTTTATTTTAGTAACTTATGTACAACAAAATTGTTATCCAAAACATCAGGTGTTTTACGTATGCTTTGCCATTTTACAAGATGGATTGATTATTACAAAGAAAATGTTGATTCAGTAGTAAGTACATTTTATGATTTACAGACAGATTATAATCGTTCTTCTAAGCGTACTATAAGCAAAACTATGAAGAAATTTGAAGAAACTGATTCTGTAACAAATTTATTAAAACGCAAACCGCATTGAAACGTACGCTCGACCGAAAATATTGTTGATTAATGGTATAATAATATTTGAGTAGCTTATTAAGCATAAACTTAAATATTAATAAAAAATGATTTTGGAAAAATATTTTTCAAAAAAAGCAACACCCTAGCCGTTCTCAAGAAATATCTTTATATCTTAGCTAGGCAGTGTTACTTATGCAATATTTCTAAAAATATTTTTTAGTTTGTTAAAGAATAGAAATCATGAAATGAGACGTTAGACTATAATTTCCCAACAGAAAGACTCATTTGACAAAGCCAGCCTTCTCGGATTGCCTGAGGAAAAGTCAAACTTTCAATTGAAGAATCTTTTGTGGTTAATGAATTTGTTCTTCCATATTCTAAAAAGTTGAAAGCATCTATTAAGTCAATAAAAAAAAAAATTAACAGCAGTATTGCTCTTAAGTCAATTTAGCTATATCGGCCGCTTCTTTTCTTGGTTCGCTTTGCACTTGCCATAAGAAAAGAGAATAGAATTGAAAAACGAGTCTAGTTTCTTATACTTACTTACTTCAAAACAATTTAAATTTCATTTTCGTTGAGCTGTCATTATGCTTACAACTACAAAAAAGAAAAAGGAAAAAACCGAGAAGAGGAAAATATATGCTTACTTCCGTTCATTGGTGCTTAAAATTCGTTGTAAGCCGATTATAATATTCTTATTTTCTCCTTAGATATTTCCAACTGGACTACATTGTGCTTACACGCACACAAGCAAAAATACAACAGGTGCGAGACAAAAATGAAAAATTTTAAATTTAATTTGATTTCACATTCAACATCAAAATATGAAGTTATTCTAATTGTATCAATTCGTTTACTACAAATAAAAATATATTATACATCGATGTCTTACTAAAAAAAAAAAGCTACACCATGGCATTATTACTCAACACAATCACTTTTTGCTCTGAGAGGTGTAAGAAAAGAGAAGAACAATTTGCAAAGTGATATTAAGGCAAGTTTGGAAGTAGTATCCAAAACAGTATCGAAAAAAAAAAAACCGATTAAATCTATAAATTTTGTATTATATTTTACATTATGGTTAGTTAGTCATAAAAATCATAATCATAAAAACAACTGATTTTATATTGTGATGTAAACAAGCAGAGAGAGAGAACAAAAAAACTTGATTTTCATATTATTATCTTAGACGATGGATACGCAGCAATCGTCCCCAGATGAATATAATTTCATTATTTGTTTCTTTCTAAAGTCGTCTTTCTACTCGATTCTTGCAATGAATTTTTGAATACATTCTATGTTTACAGAATTTGTTTGTTTTTACTGAATTGATGAATAAATTTGTTATGGACCCAAATTTTAATATAGTACACTACTTGTGATTGGCGAGTATACTAGATTTATGCGGATATTTGCAACGCTTCAGATGAAATCATTTTCTACCGCTTGATATAGAATAAAAGCCTGTTTGTCTCTCCAAAATTTTTTCATGTGTTTTGCGTTTAATTTATAAGTTTAAAAATTTCGAGATATTTTGATGGTGGAAAGTAGTCCCACTTGTTTTGATTCAATGACTAATTCTATAGGAAAATAGCAATAGGTCGGCACATTTTTGCGATGACTCTCTACATAAAATGGCGTTTTCGAAAAACACTAAATATACATAATATACAATATTATAATTCCTTATAATATATAATATTATAATTCTCTATAATATATAATATTATAATTCTCTATAATATATAATATTATAATTCTCTATAATATGTAATATGTAATATTATAATTCCCCATAATATATAATATTATAATTCTCTGTAATATATAATATTATAATGCTCTATAATATATAATATTATAATTCTCTATAATATATAATATTATAATTCTTGAGAAAGATCAATAAAATATAGTAATGAATGGGGGAAAATTTTATGGAATATTGGAATATTGGAATGGGTGGACTATTTTCCGACGTTGCTCTCATATACAAGCGTTCCTATGGAAATGTACTAACGAGATTGAACTTTTAATATTTCATAAAAAAAGCATGAAGAATCATGATATTTCACTTATAAATTTATTAATCATATTGGATCATTTTATAGGCCGCCTCCCCTGAGAAAGTTTTTATGTTGAGTATGTCTTTTTTGTTTATTTGCAAAAAACTTGTAGTTTTTGATATCCTATAAGGGAAGTATTGTAATGTAGGATAGTTAATGGACGGTCTTGTCCGGTGATAAAGTTTTAACTTGTTTCTACCAATCGCTGATTGAATAAATGAGTTTTTCTATGCTATGTTACATAAACATAAATATTAAATTTGATGCAAAAATATGCACATAGCCTCGTGTGTATGTTTATAAATAAGTATACATGTATGGTTGTGTGAATGAAAATTTAGAAGTAAAAAATATAAATAAAGCAACGTTAGAATAATGAAATTTTAGTCTCATGACAATTTATTTCTCTACTTATTTGGTGCACGAATATGATGAATAGTGACGGAAATGATAGAAATTTTACTGTATTGTAAAATTGATGAGACTGATAGACTGAAATATATATATATGTAGTAGTTGTCGTGTTTTAGTTTTTGATTTAAATTTTCGCAACTATAGGTCAGAAGGACTAAGGACATACATAAATCAATTAAATGCCTTATGGTAGGGTCTATGAATGCGAGTGTGTGAGTGCTGCAAACCTGCATTAGATTATAAAGCAATTTTGATTAACATAAATAAAAAATTTTAGTTATAAAATATTTGATTTTCATTATCAGCATCACTTGTTTAATTCCGTACAAGAAGTTCATTTCATTCAATTTTCGTTCAATTCATTGACTTTTTCATCACAAATTTTATCCTTTCAACCTGTTTTCTGTTATATTCAACGAAACATAAAAATGGATTAATAAAATTGATGGATCAATAAATTTGATCCATTTTCATATAAACTGATAATGGGCGATGAAAAGTGAGTTACATAAAACAACTCGTAGGTAATAATAGTTGGACGGCAAACGGCAAAACCCGGATTGACGCTAAGGTAAAGTAAAGTTTTTTGTTTGGTAGAATTGCAATGGAATCGTGCATCGTTTGCTGTTTCAACCGGGTCGGTCAGACGATTATCATCACATTCAAAAATTAATGTGATTAAAATGACCAGAATTGATTAATAGAAAAGGTTCCGTCTTTTATTACGACAATATCAGATCACAGAACTATTCAAAGATTTGGTAAATATTGGTAGAATTTCTCTGGAAAATTTCGATGCATCTGCCGTACAGTGCGAACCTTGCTCTATTCGACTATCATTTGTTTCGCTCTCTATAGAACTCTCTTCACGGTGTACAGTTGATCTTATAAGAGACTGATGAAAATCATTTGGTTTTGTTTTTCAATCAGAAAAATGGCTCAACACAATCAAAATGGCTGATTAAAATAACATGTTTTGACTAAGAGATTGAGGTCAGATGAATATTGCAACCACGACCCATATAAAAATACGCCCTATTTTAGATTCCACTTACTTGTAGCAATTGGGCAAACAAAAGAACAAAATTTAAATTTGAGCTGCAAATCGCTCTGGCTTGAATGTGTCATTAATAGGAATGAAATCAAAAACTCGTTCACGTTCTTATCAGAAATTACTGCACAAGCACGTAACACCTTTACACACACAGTGACAGTTTTGACACTTTCAATAAAAACGATCTTATCGTAATTAAAACTAGGGACGAACCCGTAGATGATAATGGCATTATCAATAATCTAACACATCGCGAGAACGGACGAGAAAAGCTGGATACTATTAAACGCGTTATATAAGTGCAAAGTTTAGCCTTGCGGAAAATTAGAAAAAAATTTTCTTAAAACAGATAAAAAACTCGAAACATAATTGAGTTTTCAAAAATAGCCTCGATTGCTTAGAAACCACTGATGAAATGACTGCCACTGTAAACCTAAATTAGAGATGAATCAATAGTAATATCTGCAAGTAACGAAAACGGTTAAGAACTACTTCATCGCAAAAATATGCGCGATTTGTAGTATACGACGATTATTATTATATTAAATTATGTACATTTTGAAATTTCTCTATTCAAAATGAGAAATTAATCGTTTGGAATTATTTTGCAATTGTAATTTAATCATTTATTTTGCTTCGAAAGCACTTTCACGCGATTTCGTAAAGCTTTGACATACTTTCTAAGCGAGACTTTTTACGCATTCTTTCTCCAACTCATGAAAATAATTTTCTTTAATACTTTATAAAAATTATTTGTTATAGTTTTTTGTGAAATTTCTGAAAATTTTTCTCCTTGTTTACAATTTTTTTTTTGCAACGGTTCCTATCTACTGCACGAAAACAGGTGTCGGTTTACGGTTCGCGATTTTCGTTTTCAAAGCGTAACGATTCATGGATTCATGGTTTACGTTTGCTTTCGTATCGAATATTATTTTTGTTCGTTGCATATCTAACGCTGCATTTATGAAGTCTTCGGTGCGTGAATAACAGTATACATACGAACAAATAGAAAGAAGAAGAAGAAGAAGAAGAAGAAGAGGTAAATAGTATACCAAGCAAAAGAGGAAACTAAACAAATAATTTTTGATTTCTTAAAATATAAAATGAAGGAAGAAAGAATGTTTATGTGCTTAACTTAAGTATCAAGATATAATTTAATTTCATACAGCGAAAAATGACGATTTCCACCATTTACTTCTAATTCAGGCAACCATGTACAAGGGGTCAATTGCGAGCAAGAATCATACAACCATTTAAAAGGGGGGATATCAAGAGATGCTTAAGCATGGTTTCATTTTTTTTTCTTGTTTGCAGCCTTTGCTTAGTCTTCCTATATATATAAATTTTAACAAATATCTGTGTTTATAATATTTTATTTTATTTTCTATTTCTTGTAAATGTCGCGTGTTTTTCTAGCTGATATTTGCAAGAGAGGAGAAGATCAGAAAGAGAGAAAATTGTCCGGTTTTGTCCGTATAATGAGAGAAGTTAGTCCGAAGTTAGTCTGTGTAAAGAGCAAGGGTGGATTATTTTAATGTAAAAAGATAAAACACAAGCCAGTTGATACAGGACGATCAACTCAATCGAGCGCAACGGAAAATAAGTTTGTGTTAATGTAAAAACACAGCAATTAAATTTTAAATATTCCAACAGTTGTTGTAAATTATAAATTTAACAAAAATATTTTTGAATAGATAATGAGCATATTCAACCAATGCTCAAGTATATTCTATATTTCTAAAGATTTACAAAAAAAATTGTTCTATGACAGTTAATTTGCATTCAGAAAAAAAGAAAAAGAAAAAGAAAAAGAAAAAGGAATTTTAAGGAAACTTTGCGTAAAAGAAAAAAAAGCCAGTTATCATATAAGGTTTGGATCATCGATCATTAACGATTATGTGCCAATACTATGCAAAATTGTGTTAATAAAATAAGTGAAGATGGTTGTTGATGGATTTAATGATAAATTTTAGAAAACATAATCACAACACATTACCATAAAGTGTTCACTTAAGAAAAGGAACCAAAATGTGCGATCAGTTGTAATTGTTGTAATTACCTTTTCATCTAATATTAAAGTGTATAAATATAGCCGCATACAAACAATAAACCATGGACATTTTTCCACATATAAGCAACAACAACAGTAGCAGTAACAACACCAACAACAACTATAACAGCATGCACACCACTACATTAAACATCCAGCAGCAACAACAATGACAACAACATCAACAGTATCACGTACAGTTAAGTCCATATTTTAAGTTCTTTTTTTTTGTATAAATAAAAATAAAAAAAAAATAAAAAATATTTTTATGTGAATTAATTATCTATAGAAAGGAGGTGGTGAGGGAAGGGGAGGCGGCACGCCTGAGTTAGCTGAAATGTAGGGAACAAGGACTGAGACCGACGGACTGACACAGGCCAGACATGACGGACGGACAATAGTCTAACCAACATTGCGACGTTTGACCAATTCAGATTTCAAATACTGCTTCAAGTTTCAATTCTATAGTGAGTGGCAACTGGGCTGGCCGTGGCGTTAAACAAAAATTAAGCTCAGCTCCTGACACCACATACTTTATATATTTGATGGTATTTTCCTATTTATTTGTAAATATTTGAATTTTTTTTTTATTTCACTTTTGCCTGGACGTGTAATGTTAATTGTAAGTTTGTCATTTTATTTACATATATATGTCCGTCAATTACTTTTCCAATCATTTCTTTTGCTTCAAAAAAAAAAAGGAAAAAAAAAGGAAAAAGAGAAAAAAAAAACATTTTAATACAGTCCAACAACAATGTATGAAATCATTTTGATCAAAGTTATTCAAAAATGTTTTCATTTCTTTCGTTCTTTTATGTTTTGCTTCTGAATATAATGTCGAACAATGTATTTAATTGTGATAAAAAATTGATGTGTGCATGTGTTAGGAAACGTGTATAAAGAGATGTGTTATAACTTTTAATTTAAAATATTAAACATTTTTTTCTTTACTCTCTGCACACACATGTTTATAAAAACCAATTTAATTAATTAACAATCATTTCTTTGTTTATAAAACAAATAATTTTCGCTTAAATTGATTTATATATAAAATGTCACTGATTGTCGTAGTTTAAGAGTTTAAGAAAAAAAAAATTTTAAAACAAAATTTAAGGCTCAAAGTTGAAAAATCTGAAATTTCGTTTAGTTACGTAATTTGCGGACAAATTTTTAATTTACGTTTATCGATCAAGTTGTGAAATTTCATCTGTCATCCGTCCTACCATGAAACTTATATTAGTTAAAAATTTAAATATAGAATAAACTCTCAATTGCAGTGAATATCGTTCTAAAAATTGAAACAAATATTTACCGAAGCGAGCGAAGCGACGTTTTTGCAATTTGTAAAAAGCCTTACGCTTCAGTATACTTACAGCAAAATCGGAATGGAGAAGTAAAACCTAATTTGCCTATTCTTTTATCTAGAGTCACCATTTGAACGATATGAATCCCTATAACTCTCATAATATTTAAAAATCTATTTCAAAATCTTTGCAATGACTTTTTCCAAAAGATATCGCTTTATAAAAACATTTTAATAAATTTTATTTGACTTTGAATAAAAATTTCATTTCTGATATAAGAACAAAGTGCATTGGGTTTGTTAAGCGAGATCAAGCATTCGGAGAGAACTAAGATCCGTATCATTTAATATCCGTCACTACGATATTAAAATACAAGAAAGATTTACTCGATATATCAATCACATATATGATATCGTATAGATATCCAATCATGTTTGTGAACGATTTGAAATCGTTTTATTGATAACCTAAAAATCATATTCATATACTACGCTTCATATATATATGATAATACGATTCGTTTTTGTAAATTCTAGTCGATCCTCTGTCCCAATTTAAGCTGATTTTTAGATTTGATACGAAAACTCTCTTAAGAACAAATTTTAATTCCAGTTTAAACTTTCAACTAAAGGCTCTTCAACTTTGAGCACATAAGTTAGGTAAAGGTGGAAAATTATCAGGTAACTGATAATCGTGTATGAGCTTGTGACCTGATTATTTTGATTTTTAAAATTGAGTTGAAATTTGTGACCAGAAATTTAAGCTCAAAAACATTTTCTCAGATAAACCGTTAAAGAAATTTTCATAATTTTAGAGAATAACCTACAGAGATGCTAAACTTATTGCTCGATTTAGGCTGATGTCTCCGATACATATCTGTTTATTTTGGCAAAGTTCATTTAAGAAAAGTGGGCAAACATATTAAATTGGATCTGCATATCAATACTGCGGATTTAAAGAGGTTTCACCTTTTTAAGTTATTGTTACGCAAATGTTTTGAATACACCGCTAATGGGGCTCATTGCTTGATTTTCTAATATACTTTCCTAATTCTAGTTAGACTCTCCTATTGTTTGGAAGTCTCTTTAATTTTGTCACACAATATTAGGTACATAAGACATATTTATCATTAGATCCTGTGCCAGTTGTGATGCAGAAGAGTATAATGTAAACGTATCTCTATTTGTACCGAACGATTCAGAAATATTTTCTGAAAAGATTTAAACCTGTCTGTCTATTTGTTAGCATTACGTCTGCCAATGTATTTTATTACTCAACTTACAAGTTATAATTTTTACGAACTTTTGACGAAATTTAATCTACTTACGTGCCCTATTCTTAGAACGAACGCTGTTTAAAATGAAATCGACCACTCCCCATAGAAAACTCCCTTAGAAAAGAGTATTTTTCGGCAAAATCGCTAAAAACTAGTATTTTTGCACGTAAAGTAAATCTGAACAGTTTTTTCAACCATCTCGTGTATAACCCATGACAAGTAAGCCTTTATACGGTTAGAAAACCTAATTTTTAATATATTGTAACGCAAATAATAATAATATTAATATTTTGATTTGAAAATTGATTGTAGCACATTTGAATCGCGTGGTTCTATTTCTTGGATGATATCAAAATCGTCGATATTTCAAAGCAAATCAGTTAAGGAACGCAAACTCTCGTTTAATAAATAAATTATGTAGATAGAGGAAAATACAAAATTTTTTTCAATTTTTTCATTTACTTCCTTTTCAACTTTTTAGATATCTTTCTCTCTTCCGAATTGTAACTGCTTTTAATACCAAAAAAAAAAAAAAATTTGCATAAGAAATGTAATAAAATTTTATAAGCTTTTTATTCCGCTACTTTATGCAACAAATCTCATAGAACTATACGCTTCAATTAAAATAATTTTAATTGATTTTCTCTTAAAATACTTTTCGTTCACAGTAATTTGTTATTATTTTCAAGCAAACAACAACCAAATGAATTCATTCTTCTTTCTCATTTATGGTATAATTTAACGATTTACTTCGAATAATATTTGTCAACAATCTTTGCGGGAAAAGAACGAATCTTAAAATATTTTTACTTTTTTCGGGTGCATAATTAATTTTTATAAATCTTTAATATTACCACTTAAAGAACTTATAATGCAGAGGGTTTTCGCACAATCATTTAAAAAAAAAAAAAACTCATATCAAAGTGATCGTCGAACAAATATATTCAATATAATATTGACTGCTGTCGAGCTGTCAACAGAAACTTCTAATCGACCCCAAATCAAATCTCTAAAGAAACTGCATATAAATCACAGTAAAAGTAAATAAAACGTCATCATAAAATATGTTAGGAAAATACAGCTAAAACGTATAAAAGTAGTTTTAACCCGGAATACATTATTCGAAGTCATAGTTTGCTGTGAAATCAAAATAACTTTAATATGTTTTTCTTGTAAAGTGATAGTTCATCGTTCGTAGATAAGTAGATATAGGATAAGAAAAGCAACATAATATCATATGAAATACGATATTTAAAATTTTATCTTTATTAAATAGATTCTAAAATATTTTTATCATTATTTAAGGTTTTAATTTATGCCAACAAGAGCAGATTTTTTAGACTTTTTTCAAACATCTCTTGCGTTAGTTTAGAGAAGTCCAAAGATTAAGTTTTAACTTCCTAGTAGGTTCATTTGACACAGGTATTCTTTTTGGAGCGCTTATGAAAAAGTTTGAAATTTCATAGAAATTTTTTTTTTTTTCAAGTAATGAATTATTTCCATATATCTTTAGAAGTTTCTAAGTACCCATTAAGTCTCCTTAAGAAGATGAAAATCCAAAATGTTCAGTTTTCTTAATTGTTCGAAACACATTTATAGTCGAGAGCAAAAATGTGATATAAAAGTTGATATCATAAACAAAGTTGCAGCTCCCGATTTCCACAAACATACCGATATCCGAACCAATACCGACAGCTAACTCATATATAAGCATTGTGCTGAGTCTCCTTCTCTTACTTCTCTGCTTTATAGAGACGTTGCAAGTTTATGTATACTTTCGGCGGCTATAGAAAAAAGTGGGAACATTATATTAGTTTCCAGGAAAGCCTTGCATACTAATCATCACAAGGATATATTAAAAACTGTATAGATGTAGAACGTGTTAGTAGGCTGATCGGGACGTCTACAACCGTTCTTCTAGCAATAAAAGTAAACTATTAACGCAACATAAAATCAGTTCGTTGATAGATTTATTAATCGATAGACTTTCAAACACGTATATACATATGTGGAATATATAAACCATGCAATGATCAGATTTCAACCAGATACTAACCATCGAAGACTTGCTTTACGGTTTAAAGCAATGCTCTATTTACTGTTATTAACTTTGTGTTTGTTTTTCGCGTCAGTTTTATTTTTGCGCCATTTATTCGTTTTATTCTATGCGTATACAATAAATTTTGAGTTTTGATTAATATTTGAAATTTATAAAATTTCTCTTTTAGTCATACATACAGTCAATTAAAATTGACAAGCTCTATTCTACAAAAACTCTATCCGGTTATTTATATTCGCTGATTTGTATTCACTTGATTCCTGTTACGAATAACTAATTGGAAAAAATTTCACGAATTAAAAGAAATTTGATTAGCTTTGTGTTGGTGAAGCTATAAAAAAAAAATAAACTTTACACACAATAATGAATTCTACTGTGAATTTATAATAAAATATAAATAATAAAATATAAATAATAAAGATAATACATTAAAAAAGATGGTTTTTTCCATATCTGAAACCAAAATATGGAATATATTGAGTTGAACAAGAGATATTTAGAATTGAAATTGTTCAGAATAAAAATTTCTTATTTAATTAATTGACACTTTTATCCGACTTTATTGCTGTCAACTTATTAACTGTTATTTCGCTTCTACATTTAATGTCCTAGAAATGTGTCTATAATGCTAAAGTTGCTAAAGTTCATCAATACGTTCGATCACTCTTAATCAATAATATTTAGTTGGTTCATATTACTGTTATTGTTGTTTATTTCCTTATGTATTATTTCATCTTCAAAACCAGGCCCTGGAGAGCCAAACTAAATTGTAAATCGTTGTCTTGAGTCAAATTTCAATTTCTTGCACATTTCATGATATATTATATATGATATATGATATACAATATACGATATATAATATATAATATATGATATATAATATATGATATACAATATATGATATATAATATGTAATATATGGTATATAATATATAATGTATAATATATAATATATGATATATAGTATATGATATATACTATACATATAGTATATGATATATACTATACATCATATAGAAAATATAATATATAATATTAGTTTGGGGAAAAAGAAATCCATTCAATCTTATATGAACTTCAGGACTTTATTT
Organism: Glossina brevipalpis; assembly: GCA_000671755.1. Lineage (NCBI taxonomy): Eukaryota > Metazoa > Arthropoda > Insecta > Diptera > Glossinidae > Glossina > Glossina brevipalpis. The sequence goes on from KK351237.1 coordinate 74,204, forward strand.
AACATTTCGAATTGGAAAATAATGGATTTCTTTTTCCCCAAACTAATATATCATATATCATACCTTATATATATTATATATTAATCGTAACCAATTCAGGAGAACAGTTGCTCTAGCTTAGATTAAAACGGTAAAAATG
>KK351237.1:171496-186421 GCA_000671755.1 Glossina brevipalpis
AGTTGAATCACAGTAGCAACTAACAGCCGTATCCTGTAGTGACTTTGCTTTCTTCTTTTTTTTTTTTTTTTTTTTGTTAATTAAAAATTCGATAAATGATTTTGGGTCGTGATCGACCATCAATGCTCAATATGATCTCAGTTGACTAATCAACAAAATACAACAATTGACAGACAGACGCAAAAAATCGATCCCTTTCATAGACTACTGTATCCTTTACTTTTATAACAAATGTTGCTAAGAATCTCAATTAGATCTCAATTAATATAAGTAAAACTGACGACAAAATTATTAAGATTACAAAAATATTTTTTTTTATTATTTGATTTGTGCGATTTTAGAACTTTTTGGAGTTGTTAACTCGTAATAAATGGTTAAATTAGTTTAAAAAATCAATGATAGATGTACGGACATTTGAAATCTTCTCAGTATAGACCATTGAAATTCTTAGTGGAATGAAACACCTGGAAAACTATCTGTGTATCGTTTTGTGTTAGTATTGCGGTCACTGCATACTGAGCAATATTGCCTTTCATCTACGTAGGCAAGAACACTTGCAAACTATACACATCAAGCTAAAGCGTTTCTACACAATTCTATGCTTGCAAAGGTGCATGCATCAGAGTGTAACGGCTTTAAATCAATTTTGATGGCAAAAGTAAAAAAAAACAAAAAGAAGCAAAAAACAACGATAACCATCAATGCTGCAAGCATTAAAGGAAATTAAATTTCATGAATGAAGTTTATGCCTTTAGAGTTCATTTGGGCATGAATTATGGGAGGCATAAGGACTTTTGCTTCGGTCTAGCAAAGAAAAGTTTTTTGTTCCTTTAAGAAAAAATTTAATCAAAGACAATCGTTCTTTGTAAATTAATAACGCACAAAAAAGGAAAATATCCATTAAATAGTTCACCTTGGAGCGCAAAATTTATTTTAATCTCCTTCTATCGAATATAAATCTAAACTAAAACTAGATTAATTTACAACTGACCTTCGCGGTATATTGTTGATTTCCTTTAAGATTATCTCGCATATATTAATCTAAATTAAAAACTTGTTTCTTTTGGGTCTAATATGTTGGAATAGACAAAATTATGAATAAGTTTGGATTTTACAAAAATAAAAAACAATAAGTTTGTCGGAGAATTTGTGTTGTGCAGATATTTATGTATCTAAAGAAAAAGTCGTTATATGGAAAAAATGTGCAATTTCCAATATTTCTTGACAAAATTTGATTGAATATTCCATAGCATATTTAATAAGAGAAAAATGTTTAGATGGGATGGAACGATGTTTTTAATCCCTCCCACATAAAACTTCTGACAAAGAATAAGATTTAAGTTTTGATATTTTGTGACTAAGCCAGATGAAGAATAATAAGTTTTGTGACAAATAAATTAACTTTACTACCTTTATACTAGATCGATTCACTTCCATATAACATATGTATTTTTATACCCACCACCGAAGGTAAGATGTGTATTTCATTTTGTTATACCCACCACTGAAGGTGAGGGATATATTTTTGATTTTGTCATTTGGTTTGTAACTACAAAAAAGGAAACTTTGGAGACCCCCACAAAGCATATATATTCTTTCTGAATCGATTTAAACATATCCGTCTGTCCGTCTGTCCATTTGTCGGACTGTCGGTCTGTCCGTCTGTGTAATGTCTCTTGACCGCAAAAAAGAAAATATCGACTTCAAATTTATCAGAAACATTGGAAGTTCTTGCAGACAAGTCGATATTAAAAATGGGCCCAATCGATCAAGGGACACTCCCTCAGTACAGCGTAGACTGAGAAAACCACCAATTGGATTTTTGCTCATTACTCGTAAACAATAGTCGATAGAATTGTAAAAAATTTCCAAAATTATTGCGTTAGCTATCCGATAGTTGCCATTTAAAAATGGAAAGGATCGACCACGCCTTCTCGATATAATAGAATATTGAACTTTACTTTTGTTATGAAAAAGTTTGTAACATTAAGAAAGATGCATTTGCAACCATATAAAATGTATATGTTCTAGATTAGTATGAAATTCGAAATCCATCTAGATGTATCCGTCTGTCCATCTGTCTGTCTGCCTGGCTGTGTAATGTCTGTGGTAGGCGTTCTCCTGGCTGCAAAAATCAAGATATCGACTTGAAATTTGGCAAAAACATTGGAAATTTTTTCACTGCCACGCCCAACTATTATAATTTTGTTTTTCTATCTTTTTTTAAGATAAAGATGTTGGGTATAAAAGTTTCGGCACAGCTGAATACAATTTTATAACTTGTTATGTGCATTATAAATGTTGTAGAAGCATATAAAAGTTGTCACACATGTGTTCTCGGTTAATGGTCGCAGAGTAAATATAAGAGTAGACGTAACCCGTCCCCCGAGTATACTAATAGGTGTGCAAGATAAATAGATATAAAATATGTTAATAATTTCTTATCTTAATTTCCATTCAAAACCTCTGACAATTCAATGCAAAAATATCTTTTTGTGTATTGGTGGTGGGCTCTTAATTTAGTAAATATTTTACGCTTTTCAGATATTCGCTTGAAATGCTGAGGACTTCTTAAATTCTTCCCAAACAAATATCTGTTTTTTACTTTATATGATTTTCCAAAACTTATCTTCGGAATTATTGTGTTTTTTTTTTCTCTTTTCCTATACTGGTATTAATATTTCTCGGACGTAGTGATGCGTTGTTGTACTTATTGAATTCATAAAGCGTTTAACGAAAGTTTATTGCTTTAATTATGACTTTCAAAAATAGCGGAATGTTGTGTTTGAAAATTTACACTAAGCAGAAGCAAATCACAACATTTTGATAACAAGTTGGTACTCATCTGAGCGAATGCTGAATTGATTGCAACCACTATCTTCATAGGATATATTAGATAAGCATGTACGTATATATTGAAAAGAGGTTTTTTTTCCCTTCTCATAGCCTATATACGTTCCGTGATTTATGCAAAAAGTTAAGTAAACGTAAAGGATATCGTGATAATGATTTTAAATTTTGAATTATTTATTATCTAATATATGAAATGATATTAATAATGAAATATGATTAATATGAAATGATATTAATAATAGAATTAGTAATAATTTTCTAAAAACATCGCTAACGAATACAAGCACAATGACTAACTGAATCTGCTTGTTGGCGGTATAAAAATAAAGTTTGACAATAATAAAATTTACATTGTTTGAGTTTGCAAAGCTCTCTTGTTTGCATGTTTCCGGCTGGCCTATATGGTGCAAAGAAAGAAAAAAAAAACCAAAAAAAAAAAACAAGGGGAGGCAGATGGAAAAACCATGAAATATTCAAAAATTTATTTATTTTAAAGTTGATTTTCAGTTTATATATATGCTTGTATGCCAATGCTTACATAACGTAAATTCATACATATGTATGTGTATGCACATATGAATTCCTGTGTACGTGCCTGCACAATGTCATAAGGCTGTCGATTGTGATGTTTTTACTAACCTGTTGGCCAACATTTTGAACACAAACTTTTTCACAATATAAGAAAAACGTCAATTGCCGAATGAATTGACGAGTTTTTCTATATCACCGCATTAATATTGAATTCTATGCAAAAACTTTTATGCAAACTGAGTTGTATTCATAAAATTTTGATTCAAAATTTAATAACAAAACCTGAAACGAAAAACTCCAAAAATAACATTACAATTTCATGAAGAGAAATTTTAAAGTTCGAATTCGATAATAGAAACCAAAATATTGTTATAAATTTTTACGTACACGATGTGGCAGCTGATTTCGTTTAATCATTTTGCGCACTATCAGGAGTAAATTAAATTTTTCAAATATTTACCATATAATTATAAAGTTTTATAAAAATCTGCTCGATGAATAGTGGAACAAATTTAGCTTCTGGTTGTACTGTCAGATCTAAAATGGTCGTTTATAATATTGAAATCGATCTTAAGTTCTTCATTTAAGTTGTTATCAGATAAAATTTCTTAATTACACACAGCTCATAGGAGGCTCATTAACAATATCATATATATACATAAATAAAATATTATAGTCAGGCAAGATCGGTCGTTAAAGAACTTACATCACTTGACTTATCTCCATCAAATACCAAAATACCATACCTTGTACTTTGTTGATATATAAAGGCTTACATTTCATAAGACCCCTTCTACGGGAAGAAGTCCGAAGGATAGGCCCATGAAGTTTATATATCAAGCCGCTACAATAGTAAAAATTCATTTTTATATATAAAACTGGATTTTCTCTAAGCGAAAGTTTATAAAGAAAAGGTTTCAAAATATCATTCCATCTTAGCTAAATTTTCCGCCCTAATTTAATATCCGAAAATAATATTTTTCATCGATTTTTCCATCCAGAAAAATTACAAATCATGCAGTTATTTCGTATAATAACATAGAGTATTCTATGAGAAGTGAATATAAAAATGATCCGATCTAATCTATTTTAAATAAGACTAGTTCTTGAACCAAGGAGGCATGTCAGTATTCGAAATTTCATCAGAATGTCTCGATAATTTGCGATCTGTAAATTGAAACACGTTCTTATAGAAAGAGTGACTGAAGACAGAAGGACAGACGCAAAGATCTGTTTAAATCTCTTCAGATACGTTTTCTGAATAAATTGGTATAATAAGAGGTGTGTCTTTCTGAAGTTTATCTGACTTATTCGTATAACCTAACAATCTTAATATACCTACCTATATACGTAGTTACTGATAAGTGGTATAAGATATGAAAGTGTAGCCCTTCAGGTGATACGATAATAATTTTTACTTATTTCTTTTGTGATGGTAACCCTTTGTCATCCTTTAACTATATTACATATAATATAATGTTTATTTATTTATTATATACTTGAGAGGTATATCAGATTACAGGGAAAGTTGAGTTTTGTATGTTATTTTATATTTATGCAATAGGGACACTTATCCTTGATGAAAAAATGAAAATCTCTGTTGAATAATAATAACAAAATCACGTATTTACATTTCGAAAATTTTCTCTATCTTCGAAAGCTATTTAGTAAAAAAAGCATTCAAAACAAATATGTGATGCGAATGAAAAGATTCAATACAAGACAATTTCTCTCTTGTTGCATTCAAAATGAATTTAACCGCATAAAAAACGTGACATCGTAGCTTCACTTTTCTTCACTTTTCTGGAAATGCTTTTAGTGTTGATTATAATGACAGACCGAATCACAGTCACGACTAACAGCCGTATCCTGTGNGAATCACTGGCTGGCTGGACAGCCGTATCCTGTGATGACTTTGCTTTCTTTTTGTTTTTTTTTTTTTTTTTTTTGGAGAAGGGAGGGGGTCATTTATAAGCTGTGTAGGTACAATGAAGCCACGCTTATATTCCCACAATTTTGAACATATGGAAAGCAATGTAAATGAATACAATGCCGAGATTGTTTTCCATATGTTAAAACTTGTAGGGATATAAGGACGGCTTCATTGTATTTTCATCCGTATAGAATTTAGTATTCCGGTACAATAGTCACAATACATTTCTTCAGTATCAATTTTGTTGCAAAACAGGGTTGTCAAGTCACAAAAACTTTAAGAAATGAACGGATGACCTTTTCATAAACGAGGCAGTTCCTCTGATGCTCGCACTTCAAAATCGCCTGGCATCAATAGTTCCTTTTAGCCTCATCGACTCATTGACTCTATAACTCATTAAATCATTGACTTAACATTTAGAGTAACAACCTCGTAGAGGTAAAAATTTCGGTACATTGACGTTCCGCAAAAAGTAGTCGCTTTCCCCGCCAGTGATGTCTGACGTGAAATTAAAAGCAATACTTCTTATTGAAAAAATCCTTTAAGTTACTAAAATAAATTTTAATGTTTTTGATAGCTCTTGATATTGCAAAAATTGATTAGTTGCCAATAAAACAAATTAAAACATGCCCACAATAGCCGACATTAATCAACTCTGACCTGGAATTTATTATTAATATAAATTATCGTTAAAACTTAAATTTGAATTTAGAATATATTTATTATAAGATTTCTTGCATTCCAAAGCATCTCAACTATTTCAAGTTCACTTAACTACTATACGCTTGCTTTCTTTCACTTTACTCTTCTTGGTATCCCCTAGAGAAAATATGTGAAGGGGAGAAACCACTGCAATAGTATGGAACGAAAGGTAATGGAATATTGAAGGAGGTTATTTGGCCATACGTTTAAGCTTTAAAGAAAAATTTTTGTTTGAAAATTTTTTATTAAATTGCAACAGTGGAGTCAATACTAGCGAAACATATTTAATATAAGGGGTTGGACGGCTCTCAGTGAATACATTTAATCTAGGTTCCTATAGTTAGTGAAACGCGGGAGTGGGTTTTGAGATGAAAGTCGTTTATTACTAAAATATTTCCAAAATATTAGTAAAAGTTAAAAGAATGCTGTTTTAAAGGCATTCCAGAAGATTCGAAGAAACGTATGCAAATTATTTGAGGGATGATGCGTTCCTTTCTATTATTATAATATTATTAATATTACTATTATACTCTAGACTAATGAACTTAATTTTTAGACTAGAGAGACGAGAGAGCACTAGCCGCATAGACTATTGGCTCGTTGGTGTTTTTGCATTTACTGGCTATGAAAAAAACTCTACCGCAATGAGATTTGAACCCATCCGTACTGACTTGCTAGAGGCGCTGCTTAACAATTCAACCACAGACGCGGCGTTTGTGTTCCATTCAAAAAAAAAAAAAAAAAAACGCGTTTCGAAAAGAACGGATCTAAAGTTTTAGAATTTGTTGTAGACATTTACGGGTAGGGGTATATTTTTGCCCCGACCTAGTTCAACTGAAATTATTAATTAAAAATAAAAAACAAAAAGAATAAACTAAAAAACAAAAGGCTCGTCTGTTACTTGTCAAGATTCCGTCCCTCTAACGTCCGCTGTTCATCTACTGCACTATTTTTATTAGACTTTTGCTATATACCTCTGTCCGTTAAACCTACACTCTTTATACTCTAACAAAACACTATCGTTTAACGTTTTAAAAATATTGCAAATAATTTCAAAATTTTTTAACGTTAAAAGCATTAAAATACCAAAAAATACTCTGCATGCTTTTATTGAATACTGTCTTCAATTAGTATCTTTTTTACGGCATTCTTCTTGAGGTTGGCGCTCCCCTTTTTTTGTTGAAATTATGAGCAAATGTCTGCACAAGATTGATGTGTACTGATGCATAGTTTCTCCCAGTTTCATTGTCAACAGATACCTTTTCAATTGCGGTATGAGTATCGACGGGTTCCGTATACCGATCGTTAAGAATAGCACTATCAACGTTAGGAAACTTTCAAATAATGATGTTATCAAAAAATGAAAAACAAAAAAAAAACAAAAATTAATTAATTAATAAAAGAAAACAAAAAAAATTACTCACAGAAAGCCAGGGGGTATGGTGTTCAATGAATCATTCTAAACCGCCCGTAATTTTTTTTAATTTTTTTTTTTTCTTTTTCATTTTCTGCCTGAAAGTTTGTTTGCGGATGCGAGAACAATTCTGAAAGTTGCTTTCAATTGTTTGTAAAGCAAATCAAGCAGAAAATTGAAAAATTGATTTTAAGTTTTGACCACATTTTATTCAATAATTTTTGGGATTATATTTGCTAACAAATGACTGCAGAAAATCAATTTTTGCAAAATCAAACCACAATGTTGGCTAAATTCGGAAAATTCAATAATTATCTAACGCAGGAATTCTACTAAATGAGCAAATAAACGGAAAATATTTCATGTTAAAAAAAAAATGCAAAACTCTATAAGGATGCACGAGCATATATGTATATAGATATGTTTTATTTATGATATTTTACAACAACTATGACGAAAGTATATTAAGTTTGTGCGGATGTATGTAACACCCAGTTAGAGTTTAAATACATTCAGCACTATTTTCTGAACCAATGATGTCAGACAAATTGCAATTCCCGAAATTTGATAGACTGACATACTTAAACTCAAGGCCTCAAGAAGATCGAAAACGGATCAGATCAAACAAATTTTTCCAGTTGCCTTTCAAACAATGCCTCGTTTAGACAAAACCGTCAAATCAAAAACTCTCTATTTTTGATATTACTCAAGAACAATATAGTGTAGCGTATAATATTTTAGCGCACTAAAGAAAAGAGCAAGATTTAGATGCAAGTGGATCATTTTCGAACCTCGTTTATAAGCTTTTCCAGAAAATATAAGACTTTATATTACAGCGAAGGCGTTAGTCAAATACGTTACGGCAAAAATTGGTCCATAATCTAAATTTTCTCTTCATGCTTTGGATCACATCACTCTATTTTTCGGATTCCATCCCATATTAGAGTTCTCATGACAAATAAATCTGTTTATCGCGCAACAATGGATAATTTTTTCTATTTTATAACGAAAATAGTTGAGAAAAAACTTTGAAGCGAACTGTACTAAATGAGGGTGACGACTGTTCACGTTTTAGGACCTCTTCTATTCCCATGAAAAGTTAGTCACTACCTAAGATAAGATATAAAATTTGGGTATTTTATGTTGACAATACGAGACAAATTGCATAAACTTGTAAAGCATTTCACAGCTGGTGTTGTTCTTCTACTTTCTTCTTCCATTGTTCAAGCCTCAGCTCGTAAAACAGTATGACTAACAAAAAAGCTTTATATCGCTATCGACGTCTCTACGACAAATCAGTACAGTACTACTAACCTATGGTATGTTTTACACGTATCATTAAAATAATTATATCCGAGTACTACCACTGTGCTTAAAATTCACTAAGACTTCTATCGTTTCGATTATCGCGATATGGTACACTATGGATTCCCTTCGCCAACTTAAGTTATTAATAATAAGAAATATTATTTAAGGGTTACACCTCTTTTGTGAGAAGCTCTTCGCCAAAATTATGGGCAGACAATTCTTGCTTTTTGCATAGCGATAATACGTTCTCTTATGCGACATCGATTCTTCAAGATTTTCTCATCAGAAATTCAACAGTTATCGCACCCTAACAATCTTGTATACCCACCACCGAAAATTAAGGGCATATTTGATTTTGTCATTTGGTTTGTAACTACTAAAAGGAAACATCGGGGACACTACAATATTCTTAATAAGCATAAAATTTAGAATCAATTTAAGCATGTCCATCTGTTCGTCTGTCCGCCTGTGGAATGCCTGTGGTAAAAATTTTTCTGTTCGCAAAAATAAAGATATCGGTTTCAAATTTGGCAGAAATATTAAGAGTTCTTTCACATACGTTGCTATTGAAAATCACAGGCCACGCCTACAGTGTGAGCTGAAAGCACGTCTGTTTTCTGAATGTTTTGGATTGTTGTCGTTTTTCACGGTATTCCATGGCTTGCTGTGTTCCACGGTATCCCATAAATATAGAAAAAATCAGTTGCGCCCACTTATAAAAATTTAGTTTTTCCTCTTTGTTTATGATAACGGTGGTGGGTATAATTTTTTTACTTGCCTGGGTTCTATTTGATTTCAGGTTAATTTCGAAATTGAAAAAATTCGCTTTGAGAATATAGTTTGGACTCGTCTGAAATACAAATCAAAAAACAAATGAAATGAAAGTGAACTATTTGAAACTACTAAAAGTTTATATACATCTTCAGTTAAACCTACGGTCGAGTCAGCCTCAGTTGTATACTCTCCAAACTATAGCTGTTATGAGCAATTGTTTAAATCAATTCAGTTATGCGGTTTTGAATAAGAAGCCCGCAGAACATTTCTTCCTTATGAGAATACGCTACTGTTAAGTAAATTTCACTCACTTGAGATGAGTGAAGGCTGACTTTTGAAATGACTTTTTCATTAAGCTTATTAATGGTGAAATTCATCCATCTTACTGCTGAGCGAACTAAGCTTTACTATTCCATATATCGCTTCTAAGCATTTCTTTCTTTTGGACTTATCGCAGTGTAGGAGTAAATATCAACACTTTTGGCCCTTTCAACTCTTGTGTAAACACTTTAATGAAAATTAAAATTTTTTCTCCATTTCTGATAAAAGTGAATCTGTTCACTCTGTTCTGATAAAAGTGAATCTGTTCACCTTGTTAATCTTACCTACTCGGTAGGAATAATACTAATTACAATACGTGACGTCGTTACTTTGGTGCTGCTGTTATCTTTCTTCCTCTGCTTTCTTGTCACTTTAGGGTAATAGTTAAGTCGTGTTTTTAAGCCGTAGGTTCAGTTAATCCCATCCATCCCCACCGAAGGATGAGAGTCATTTTGCTTGCAATACTCAGAAAAAAGCTTTAGATATCCTATAAAGTCTAAATGTTCTCGATCAGCAGTAAACTTTGAATCGATTGAGGCATGTCCATCTGTCCACCTACTTGACGATATTGGCTTAAAATATGGTAAAAATATTGGAAGCTTTTTTGCGCGCAAGTTGATAATAAAACTGATTCAAATGAGGCCAAAATACACGCTTCTGGTAGAGTATGAATATCGCCATATATTCTTTGAAAATGAAAAACAACAGCCACGCCCATTCGAAATTTAGTTTTTTGTTTTTTGTTCGAGTTTATGTTCTAAGATGAAGATGATGGGTATAAAGGATTCAGTTACAGCCAAATATAATTTTCTTCACTTGTTATTATCCATTATGATTTTGTTTTTTATTTGAGGTAAAATTAATCAATCATAGTTACCGAGCGACAGAAAAACATTATGAATAGAGATAATAAATAATAAAATATTTTCGAAAAGAACGTGACGTTACGTTTTTTACTTGCTCGTATTTGCGATTCATATTCAAGGTATATCAGTGAAATTCGAGGACAAATTAATTGTCCATGTGTTTTTGTTTTTGTTTTGCGTTCTTATCCTTAACAAACATTAAGAATATTAACTTTGTCATACTGTATGTCACGCGAAAAGTACTTTCAATTCTACTTGTTTATGGTTACCGCTAAAATTATAATATTTCCTCAAAAACAATTCGGTACAGAAAACCATTAATGAGATAAATGTAACGATGGGTATCAGCGATTTAATTCCCACCAACGGTCGTCTTACTTTTCTTACTTAAACTTAGCCTTAATCGTAGTATCAATAGTCTACAGCAGTGTTTTGCAGTAAAGTAAAGATTACACTTGTAGTAAATTAAGCTGTGAATCCCCCTTTGAAAATATTCGTATAAACTTGAAGTTTTTTATAAGAAATAACTCCAGTAAAAGATAAAAACTTGTCCAATTATCATTGTTTTCTTTTTTTTTTTTTCACTAAATCATAACATGTTAAGGTGTTTGCAGTTTGTTTGATTCTATCAGAAATGTCATGATAGTGTAGTTTTCGCAATTACTTAAAAAATATTTATTTAGTTACGCGCACAGATAACGAGAACAATTCCTTAAATTGCAACTTCATGCTGTATTGTTTTTGCTGATTTCATGTTGGAATAATATGTAGATCCTAAAGTCATATATACCGCATACGAAATGATGTACTTGCGTATGAGTTTGCAAAATAAAGATTTCGAACCAATCTAGTATCTTTATTAATCCATTAAGGTAAAAAATTTTAATAATAATTTTCATATTTTATTCTATTACTTATATTATGAAGTAAAATAAGTAAGAAAATTGTATTCGATCATGTGCGAATCTTTTATTCCAACTACTTTTATCCTGAAAAAAAAACAACAAAAATTCCATCTCGATAGTCCACAATATCGAATAGATGTAGCGACGTTTTAAGGGAACTATAAGTTCACATCTAGCGTATACTCGGTTGTGGATTATGAATAGTAAGTTAAAAACTCAATTTATTATGTTTTTCAATTTAGTGTTATATTGCAAACGTGTCCTATCATCCACTCGACCCATTTTCAATACTAAAAAACTAACAAACTTTTAAATTTTTAAAAAAATTTGAAACCTCTTTTCTGCAATTGAGAGAAAGTTTATCCCATAGATTGACGCAACACACCGAACAATCAGATATGCTTAAATCGCTTCAGAAAATATATATATTAGATATCTGTTTCAATTTAGATTATGTTTTCGCTTGAAAAAGCCAATTATTCAGAAAAAATTTTACAATATATATTAATCAAAATATTTTCGATAATTTTCTACAACTTTTTCCTAACGTGACCATACCACACTCGCGATCTTTTGAGTGTATCCATAAATCGATTCATCTTCGCATTACTTCAACTTTGCGGAACTGCGTGCTAGTCAGGCCATGCTGTAGTGATCTGAACGAGTAATAATCCGAAGACGGTATGTCTGGTAAGTACGCTCGGTGCGATAGAACTTCCAATTCGAGGTGTGTAAAAATTTATCCTTGACAACTTTTACAACGAGTAGCCGAAATGATATTTTCAATCCATTTATGTGGTTAGATATTTTTCATCCGTTTGAACCTTTCTAATCGCAAGAGACTTTCTTAATAATATTTATGAAATTACACCTTTTCGCGTTCCTTAAATTTTTGAGTTTTAAATATTGCGAGTACATTTGTGAGCAGATCAGCTGTGCGTATTTGTGCAACACAGATAGATTTTAACCCAACAGACGAATCGTTTTCAATAGTACTCGTGTAATTCAGACAAATCCCGTCAGTGTACCAAATTTTACCAAAATATCTCAAAACTGGAGACTTTTTAAATTAATGAATCGATGAGTGTAATAAATAATGGTTCCATTTTAAATCCCTCTGCGTATTGCACAGATTGGCAGGACTTTAATATGCCAAGTATCCCAAGTTGTGTAAGGTATCAAATTCGAAATTTTTTGTATTTTCACGTATTAAATGTACGGTGAAAAATTGGATATGATGGAACTATTTCTGAATCCACTGTTAATTAGATGATCTTGAAAAAATAAAATCGGTTTCTATATGACAGAAAAAATCTAATTTTTATTATTTTATAATCAAACCTGTTACAAATAATAGTGACTTAACCTATGAATTTCCTCTTACAAATCTGGACGTCACAGGTATAGGAAGTCCGAAGACTTCTTCCTTTATAAGGTTTCTCATGACAAGTAAACGTCACGATATCGCAAAGCTAATTTATAGTATTTTACGACAAAAATAGAAGAAGACTTATAGTAGGCAAAGTGATATTAAGGTATTTAATAGATGGCTTTTCCCGACCATGCTCTCTTTATCTGTTTCGATGGTTTTACATCAGAGCGCATTATTTTAAATTGTTGTATTTAAATTTCGCTTGAAAGCAATTTCTTTCCATAACATATCGATAAATAATTCTCTATATGAAATTCTGAATATAACACACGGTATGTTCACACAAATGCACAAGTGCACATCTACGATTGTGTAGCATAAGGAAAAGACAAGTGAACGAAAATGGTTGTTGAAATTGAGCGTTTAATTGAATTTCACATATGAAGTGTGAAAATACAGCTGCCTCGCTTCCAAACACGCCCACGCAAGCTAATGAACTCACCAATCAGAGAAAAAAAGTGAGAAAATCAATAAACCCCGAGGTGAACATATATTTTTTGTTTTCGTTACTTTTCATTCAATAAATTTAAAATATTATATTATTTTTATTTCTTATAACATTCTTTACAATACTTGCTGTTTACACATACTAACAAACATTTTATATATGTGCATGCATGTACACATGTAGATAAATTTTGAAATATATATTTATTTTAAATAAAATAAAAATCTATCTGGTACGTTACATATGAATTTTTTCATTTTCAACCTCCTTTGGTTAGCAGAATGTGCTCGAAAGCAAATAAAGCTTTTTTTTAAACACTTTTCCATATAGAAAACATGCAAAAACATAAAAAGTCAAATAATTTAAGCATATATATATATATATATATATTATATTTATTTATATATATTTTACAATAGTAGTTTTCCCATCGGTAACAATGCACTGCATAAATAATTGCTTTTATATTTATTTTTTTTTATCAACAAATATGTTGAAATTTTAATAACATAAGTTTTCATTGATTTTCATATGAATTATATGCCAGAATACAGATGCTTCTCAGACAGTAATTGATGCCGTATTTTAACACTGACTGATAAGATGAATCTAATTGATAGAATTCCAAGAGTTTATCGATTTGTAGATTTCCAAACTGAACAAACATTGCTAAAGAGCAATATCTTACCCCAAGATGAGTGAACGTTAAATATTTACAGGTCCCGCAAACAAATAATAAAATTATTATAAGTCTATCTATTAACGGATGTACATATATTAATAAAAGCATAACTATAACTAACTGAAAGTTTGTATAGATCACTGGAATAATTTTATTATAATAATAAGTAGTTGAAAAAATATTGAGATCAAGAAAAACTATAAATTGAATGAATGTTAAAATGAGGAATCACTTAAGACATAAAATAGGATTTATTAGATCGACCTGCTTGACCCAAGAATAAAAACTATTGAAAATGTATTCGATCACACTATTTTTAGGACAACGTCACATGCAACGCTTCATTTAAAAATAGGTAAGAAACTTATATTCGGCTGTGCCGAATCTTTTATACCCACCACCTTTATCTTACAAAAATGGGGAAAAATTAAACTGTAATAGGTGGGTGTGGCAGTGAAAGAACTTCCAATGTTTCTGCCAAATTTGTAGACGATATCTTCGTTTTTGCGGTTAGGAGAATGTTTACCACAGATATTAGATAGTTAAGCAGCCAGACAGATGGACAAACGTACCGACGGAAACGTTTAGGTGAATAAGGAATTCCATACTAATCAAGAATATATACATTTTATGTGAAGAATTTGAAGACGGTACCTTCATTTTTGCGGCCAGGAGAATGTTTACCACAGAGATTACACAGACAGACAAACAGACAGATGGACGGACAAAGGGACATGCTGAAATAGATTCTACATT